>CM053503.1:77325838-77384971 GCA_028627145.1 Eidolon dupreanum | reverse complement strand
TTCAGGTGGTAGTGAGGCATGTCGGTTATGTCGGCAGAACAAGCTGCCGTGCCTGTGCCCTGCACCAACAGCAGCACTGTCTTCACCAAACCTGTAAAGGAGCATGGCTGATTTGAGGCACTCTTTCTGGCTATAAAACTTCTGACTCAATTCTGCAGTCCACCTAGAGATTCAAGAATCTAAATATTTTATTCATTTACTCATGCCAGGAACTATGTCAAGTTATGGAGAGTGAATAGTGAGAAATGATAAATTTGATCCCTTTTATCATGGAATTTTTAGTCTACCATGAAAAAACAGATTTTAATCAAATAATCATCTAAACAATTCATAATGGTCACCAGTGACCTCCATATTGCTAAAACCCATGATGCGTCCTCAGCTTACTTGATCTATGAGCAGCATCTGACATAGTTGCTCAATCCCTTTTCCTTATTATATTCTCTTCCCTTGGCTTCTAACACATGACACTCTCTAAGTTTTTCTTTCCTCTTACCTCACTGGCTCCTTTTCTGCCCAACTCCTTAAAAGTGCCATGGGCATTGGTCCTTTGTCCTCTTCTCCAACATACTAATCCCCTTGTGCTCTCATCCAGTCTCATAACTTTCAAAACCATCCACATAATACTCCCAAATTTTACCCCCTGCTGAAATCCACACTTGAATATACCATTGCCTTCTCAGCACGTTCATGTGTACATCTAACAGATATCACACTGTTAACATATCTAAAACCGAACTCCTAATTCTCCCTTTAAACTTTCTTCATCTATCCCATTGCGATTAATAGTATGTGTCCACCTTGTTGTTTATGCCAACAATTTGGGAGTCTTTTTCATATATTTTACATCTAAGCCATCAGAAAATCCTGTTGTTCCTATTTTCAAAATGTCCCCAGAAACTGCATCTTATTTCCTCTACCACCACCATGATCTGAGCCACCATGATCTCTTGACTGGATTATAGTAATAGTCTCCCAACATTGATTTCCCTAATCATAATACTGCAGCTAGAACGTTCTTTTTAAAACAAAAATCAAAATATGCTTGAAGTCTTCAACAGCTCCTCATTTCACTCACAGTAAAAGTTGCAGTCTTTTGCTGTCCTGGAAGGCTTCATGTGATCTGGCCCCATTACTTGTCTGGCTTCACCTCTTACTACTTCCTCCCTCCCCAGGCACACTAGCCTTTTTGCTTTCCCTCAGTACATCAGTCCTGCTCCTGTTCAAGTCTGTTCAAAAGGCAAAGTACCTCAAAGGCCCATTCTTATTATTCTATTTGAAACTGCAATTCACTTCTGACACACATTTCCAATCTTCATAACCAAGCTCTATTTTTTCTTAGTATTTATCATTTTCTAATAGCATATTACTTATTATGATAAACATGGCAACTATCTCAAAACTTTTTTCTTTTTCATTCCCTGGTATATACCAAGCACCCAGAGTACACATGGTATACTCAAATATTTGTCAAATAAATAATTTTTCTAACTACATAATTCATATATGAACATTTTTATGAAGAAAAATGTCCACAGTACCACAAGAGAAAAATTTGAGGGATCTTGATCAATTCTAGAGATCTTGGAAGTTTCCTAAAGGATACTTGAGAGCTGAATAGTGAGTAGGAGTTGGAGCGGGCAAAATTCAATTGTAAAAGATGAAGAGAAAGAACTCACAGATACGTTCTCAGCCAACTAAAATGCAAGCTGTGAGGACAAATGGAAGTTCAGAATCTGGAATTACCCTGCATACTGCTCACACACCCTAGGAAAGTCTTTTGAACTCCAAAACATACAAATAGCCCAGCCTAAAGACTACTGGTCTACACCAGTTATCTATCTCCTTCTTCATTCCCCATTCATTCTTCTGTTTTATTTAACTATAAAATATTTCAGACATACAAGTCTAATGAAAGCAACCTAATCTGGCTTTTTTTCTTTTTTCTTTTTTTGCTACCTCTCCACTCAAACAACTCATCAAAGATCACCAATGAATTCCCAGTTGCCAAACCTAATGGGCACATTTCTGTCCTCATCTTCCCAGAACTCTCAGAAGCATTCAAAGCAGCGGCCCAGTGCCTCCTTTATGCATGTTTTCTCTTGCCTATTATAACACCACACTCTCTTCTTTTTCTATCTTTCTAGTTGCTCCTTGTGTGTGTGTGTGTGTGTGTGTGTGTGTGTGTGTGTGTGTGTGTGTGTGTTTTGCAGGTTCTTTCTTCTAAATTAGACCCCCAAATACTATAGTGGCCAGGGAATTAGTCCTGAACATTTTTCTCTTTTTCATCTAAACTCTTTAAAGCTACTACATTGCTTAAAATTCAATTGAGATGCTAGTAAATTTCTAGGCCTACCCTCTGCTCTGATTTCAAGACTCATATATCTGACTGCTCATTTGACATTTCTCATTAGATGTCTAATAGGTAATTCAAACTTCTTCTATCCAAAACAAAACTCTTGATATTCTCCTTCTTAATCTGATGAGTCTGATGAGAAATGAGTCTTCCCACTTCATTAAATATAGCACTCCCTCCCAGTGGCGTAAGCCAAACACCAGAGTATCTGCATTCATTCTTCCAACAAGTAATCCAACAGCAGGTCCTAATTGTTCTATCTTAAAAATATATCTTGAATTTACCTATCTCATTCCACTTCCAGTCTAGTTTAACCCTAGATAGCTAAAATAGCCTCTACCTAGTTTTACTCCAATTCCTCTGTCCATTTTCAAGAGAGCACCAGGTTAATCTTGATAAAGCATCAACAAATCATGACACCAGTCTGCTTTAAATGCTTCAATGAGTTTTGCATTTACTTCTCAGTCACTACAAAATCAACATGATCTGACCATAACAGAGAGAAGACTGGCTCTCCTGTCCTAAATTATTTTTAAATTAGACAAAATACATGAAATGACTGTTTTCAGACACTGAAAACTAAGCAGCACAGGACCATGACCCTAAGAGAAGAGAAACAAACAAGGTGATGACCCAGACTTGCTATCTAGCATGGGATGTAAGGAAAGGAACCCCAAACAGAAAACAGCAATCTTGCAGAGCTCAGATCAACGTGTAAGACTCCCAAAGACAGTGGAAATGTGTGGAGGAGAATAACACAGAAAAGGAAGCTAGCCAGAGAAGAAGCAGTGTCCCCTTGAGTGTCTTTGGCCTAATTAATACCAAGAAAGCATGCACAGAGCAAGACTTCCTAATGTGTCAGACAAAGAACAACTACTGGAGGCAGAACAACTACCACAGAGCTGAGTTGAACAACTACCTGAACTCACATGGGGCTGGCAAAATTTCAGGTTCCAAAGAGCCAACAAAGAGAGATCAGAGGCACTTAGTAGACACCCCAGAAAGGCCAAGTCTTAGGAGCAGAGCTAATCTAGTCCTAGGGGGAAGGCTGTCTAGATCAGCCCTAAAAGAGTGTAAAAGCAAGTCTTATAAGAATCAAGTTAATCCACAATTAAATTAACTGTTGTAAGGCAAAACACTTCATTAAGGAAGACAGCAAAATTCAGAACACTTTAATCCAGGACAAAATCTAAACACATTAAAAATGTTCAGGCCATAATAATCTCTCACCTGCATTAAAATAACAAATTCATCAGCTTCCTCCCAGCCTCTAGTCTGTACATATTTAATCAATTCTCCACACTGTAAACAAGGCACAGAGTAGATATTTAATATTTGTTCAATAAATGAGTGTAAAACTTTAAAATACACACACAAAAATAAAATGAATCCCGTTACTTGTAAATAAAAATCTTTACTGAGAAAATTCCTGTACCTATACTTTGCACTTTTCATTTGGTATTCCTGTATCTACTTGAAAATATTAAAACTGCAAATTCTTTGAAATACTTCGTAATTCAGATACTGAACTAATTTTATCAGACCTCTTTCCTATTACCCAATTCTAAATTAGGTAAATTTCTAAATGCTTTAAGTTAAAACTATTATGATTTCATTTTAAACCCCAGCAAGCATGTAAGCAAAACATAAAACAGAAATCCATTTGAATTAAAAAAAAAAAATCCTATGCTAAGGAACTAGGATGCATTTTGAACCATTCACAGGCATAAAGCTTTCCTATTAAGACATTTTAAACCTATCACTCACAGCAAATTTCCATTCAGAGGTCTGCATATTAAGTAAGGTTCATTATGAACACATCTTGCAGTCAGGGAGCTGATAAAACTCCCCTTTCCCCATGAGTAGTAAGTACATCAAGCCTCTGGCTCATGCACTGTTAATAAAGAGAAGAGACTCTGGAGATAGAAATGAATGTACTACTCAAACAAATATAAGTAGAACATGCTATTTGCTCACTTTATTTCACTCCTTTTAGCCTAAAAATTTTCACTTAAAAAAATTTAAAGTACAGGTAAAATCATCTGGCTCTTATTACACTGTCAATTGAAGTAGACAGTAGAAAATGTGTTCATTTCTTCTCATTAATTTACTAAAGAATAATGATTAATCTACAGTTAGAAAACAAACAAGCTAGGAACAAAATTTCCTATTTCTCTTTCTTTAGCAGTTTCTTTTTAAAAGTAAGTCAACTTTTACTTACACAAGTGAGCAAAATGAGTATTTGTGACTGAAAAGTACTACTACGTCTGAAATTTCTTTTCTTCAAGTTTCAGATATTAGCTTCCAAAACCCTTGGTTCAAGGGTAGAAGCTCCAGATTGCTTGTGAAGTCCTTTCATAGATTCAATTCTCCACACAAGTTCTATGGTTACTGTACTCACGACAAAGAGGAGACAGAAATAAAGAAGGGAAAAGCAAAGGGAAAAATCTTCACTACTTTTCCTGTATCCTAACATGGCCAATGTCAGACAGCATTGTACTTTATTTAACCTTTTACCATCTCTAGTAATGGCATTATTCTGAGAAAAAGTATCTTCTGTCAAAATGAAAATGAGCCACAAAATGACAAAAATAAGAAGAGGAAAAATAACCTAAGTAAATAAGATACTCATTTTCCGAAATCACTACAAAAGAGCAAACTCATTAGGGACTCCTGTTTCTTTTTTAATTCTTCCTATCATTTGCCTGTTATTTGTTTTTTCCCTATGTATCTCTATTTCTTTTTTTTCTCTCCAATCTCTTCTGCTTATACCTTACAACTGCCAGTGACACTGACAGACATTCTTCAGATATGTGAGGCAAATTCAGTATTCCTAACCTAGAACCTAGTCAAATATTAGGACTTTTAACCTAAAACATTCCTGCTAACCCTAACATGCTAGCAGTTATACTAATAAGGTTTGTTGTCTGAAATATTATAGACAAAAACTAGAATAAGTGTAACAATGTTTGAAAACAAATTTATATTTTATTCATCACGATAGCATCTACATTTTAAAAAACAACAGTACATCCTAGGTCTGAAACATATTATTTATTTGGCCATAGCTAACTTGAGTAATGTTCTGCCAACAGATTAAGAACCAAAATTTGGGTTTCGAACTTTGGTGTACATCAGAATCACCTGAAAAGCTTGTTAAAACTTCATATGTACAAGCCCCAAGCACTAACCAAAACAAGTCTTGCCTGTAGTTCAATATTTGTCCAATAGATGTCTTCACTCTCCTATGACTCAAATGAAAGGTACTAACTACACCAGTAAATATAAAGATTAATAATAGTCACACAACATAATTCTGGTAAAAATAAAATAAAATGCTTAATTTAATTTTTTTGGCTTTTATTTGGGCAATTATTTACCTGTTATCTACAAAATCGTGTTCATAAACAAAATGACAGACTAATCACAAATGTTGCTGGATATGAATGCCATTTTAATGTTACTGTATTTCATTAAATCTAGGATGCCACTGACTTTAAGAGATACCACTGATTTATGGGCTGGAAAGAAAACGGGAAATGCCTCCAAAGAAATCATGACACAAAGCTTTATTATTCAGAATTTTCACTTTATATTGATTGCAAGAGTTTTTTTTTATTTAACCATAGTTTAATCATGTACAATTTTGAACTGTTTTCATAACTTTCTCCATACCAATAACTTTTTGTTTAAATGTTGATTCACAGTGCAATATTACTGAAGACATACTGAACAACAATTAAAGTTAATAATAAATATCAACAACACTCACACCCTCACTATAGTGTGTGATAAAATGAACAGCTATGTTTGTGAATGCACAGGCAAACAAATCTAGCAGGACTGCTGCCTTGCTGACATTGTAAAATGCCATCAAGGGTAAGACTTACCTTGATTTCGGATCGTTAAATGGGAAAAACTGTAAGTCTTAGAACTGATGAAATACCGGTTTTTGGCAAGATATGGACAATATAATCTAATAATAAAACCTATGACAACCTGACATTTCCAACTCATCCAGTAAATCTGACAAACGAAATGAATGAATCTGGTCCTGGCTACCTCTTCAACCTTTTATCCCATGCCAGCCTTCCCCTTAAACAATATACTTTTGCACTCTAGTCTCCTTGCTCTTCCCTCAAAACTCCCTCCCATCAAGCCTTGGAAACTATTAACCCTTCTTGATGAAATGACTTTACCCAAATGATCAACACAACTGTGTCCTTGTCTTTCTTCAAATCTTCTTTGAAGTACATCTCCCCAAAGACGTTTATCCTGTTTATAGAAATCCCCTTTTGCAACATAATTAAACTCCACTCACTTGTTTATTTCATCTCATACTTAACAATTTACTATCCCCCCCCCCACACACCCCCCAAACTTTTAAGTTCTAAGAGAGCACAGACCATGTATTCTGGCATGAAAAATATATAACCAGTTCCTATCCCAGGATCAAATACATATGTATTAGAGGCTCAATAGATATTTGCTCTGTTTCCTATAAGGTGCTATATTATTAATGGCAACTGGAATTGCGTGTTAGTATGACTCACAAGGCCTGCATTTATTTCCACATTATGTATGTAAGTAGGACTTGATATCTATAGGGCTCGTTATTTGAAAATCAAATCTTAAACTCATGGGTTTTTTTTCCTACCACTTTTTCAAATTCACCATATTTCTGATTGTTCTCTTCCAGAAAAGTACTGTGGCTTTTCACAGTCCTTAACTATTTACTATTTATTAACCCCAAAACTCAAAAATAAATGGGTATAAGTTGAATTATTCAGAAGAGAAAAATGTAACATTCAAAGCTTATCATGAGACTGGCTTAGTTTTTATGTTACATGTTGTTTGACATAATTATGACTTCTCTAACAATGTTCTATGGCCAGGGTTATCTTATTAAATATAAAGTCTTTAAAGTAAACTGAAAGAAACTCAGGATATGACTATAACAAAGCAGTTGACAGAAAATTTTCTAAAACAGCACAATCTGGTAATTTGAAGAGCGTAATATATACACAGCTACAGATTAAACATAAAAATACAGTATATGCTTTTGAAAGGATAAATTAGTCCAATCACTCTGGAAGATGAGATTATTCAAAGTTTCAAAAACGTATACACTAAGCAAATTTATCCAAAAAAAATAATGTACAGAGATACATGATTAAGGATATTTAGTGCAGCATGTTTTTATGATACAGAAAAAATAACAGTGGTCTAAGTTTTCAATAGTAAGAGATATTCAAATAAATAAATGGAATATTATAAATGCATTTGAAATTACGAAACTATTTCTGGTCAGGGTGGTCAAGACAAATTATTAAGAAAAACAGGTAACATTACATTATACATAACTGCACTACAGTAGTCACTAGCTGCATGTAGATACTTAAATTTAAATGTGATTAATTAAATTTAATTTTAAATTACTTATAAAGAAAATTTTAAATTTCACTTCTTCGGTCACACATGTGACTCATGGCTATGATCTCAGACAGTGTTGATATAGAACACTTACCTCATCACAGAAAGTTGTACTAGACAATAGTGATGAAGAGTGTTCCATCTTTTTCAAGGAATATAAAAATAAGAATGCATACATAATAAAAATAACTGGAAACATATACATAATGAAAACTGACAGTTATCACTAGGTAATGATGCCCTGGGTTTCAAGTTTTTGCTAATCTATTTTCTAATTTTACTATAATAAATGATAATGAATTTATGGTAAAATTAAATTATTTTTAAAACATACTGATTTTCTTTCAAAAATAAAAATGTCCTCACTGTAAATAAATATTCCAGATTTTTTACAAAAGGAAAAAATATGGAACAAACTATAAATTTAAAAATATTCGTTTAAAGTTACTATTTTGCTGCTTGGTGAATAGTTTTATTTTTCCAACCTCCTTCCTCACATTTCACTTAAAAAGGAATTATTCAGACTGGCACCAACACAGTTCTAAGTTGTTTTCTTTCTCTATCCAAATGTGAAAGTTATCTGAAATCTCTGACCACCTACAGAAAATTATAGCTGTCGATTTTTGTAATTCAATGCAAGAAGAATTCTTCATTTATGCTTTCGTAAAATGAAGCATTATGTAGAAAAGTGAAAAATTACTAATAGTCACAGTTGTCAGCTGAAGTCTGAGTTTCCTCTCTAAGAAAGTAAGTGACAATGTGCTTCTGTATCATTCTTTCTCGCTGTGCCTCCATGACGGCAAATGATTTATATCACATATATTTTACAGCAAGGCAACAGTTTCCATGGAAATCACAGGGCAAACATCCATGACTCTCTGCCAAGGACTTTAGAAGCACACCTAAACTGAGGTTACCACTTACTTTCTCTTATTAATATTTAACTAATTGACCAATAGTTAGGTACTCTGATTCTGGTTTTGTTCATACATCTCTATGAACAAATCAAGAGATGAGTAACAAATCAAGAAAATTCTGTGCCCGTCTACAACAAAATGAGTCTATAGAAACCAGGAGGGAAAAGAAAAGACCCTGAAAGTTATGGAGCCAGTATACATACAAATGTCATCTCATACAAGAGCGCAAATGGAAGAGAAATCGTGAAACACTTAAATACTAAAGAAAAAATCCTTTCCACTAGTTCAGTAGAGCATATAAATTTATCTAGGCCGAGACCCTGATTAATCGCAGAAAAAAATACAATCAATAAATCATAACAACTGAAAAAGTAGTTACTCACCTCTCTCAACATATTGTTCTCTTTTTCCTTCTGCTCTAAAAGGCTTTCTAGGTGGTGGACGTGCATCTCTGCCTCTGCCAGGCGTCTTGTTCTCTCATGGTCTTCTTCAGTAGCCTTAGCAGAAAGTCCTTTACTCTGCAACATCTCTAGAAGCTTCTTGATGGATTCATCCCGAGCACTTAGGGTTTGCTTCTGAGTCTCAATCCGCAGCTCCATTTCCTCCAGAGTCTTTCGAAGAAGGAACAGCTCTTTGGCCTGCCTTTCATGCTCAGCATGTAGCCTCTGGAAGTTCTCCTCTGTGAGTTCTGCCACACAAGGTTCACCAGTCCTAGTGCTGCTATCTTGCTGAAACAACTGGTTCAGGTCCCTCTGGATCCGTAATTCATCCTGGAGAGCCTGGATTGTCATCTGCATGTGCTAAAACCAAGACAAACAAACAAACAAACAAATGAGCTTTCATCCTCAAGCAGCAAAACAAGCAGACTGGGAAAGTCAGAAAGTAGTTACCCGGGCTCTCAGAATCCTGCATTTAGCCAATTAGGATTTAAGTTAATTTTCTGTTTTACACTGTCTTAAAAAATGATTGAGATAATCTTGAAAATGTCAGTAAATTAACTTGTGTTTATTCCCAACAGGAAACACGTATGGCAGCTCCTCACTTTGCATAAGCCATGACAAAATAGAGCCACTGTTCAAAAGAATAGGTTTTAATTACTACACAGAATTGAATGGGGGGGGGGGAGGATGGGGGAAGACAGGGAAACCTTTAGGAATACAAACACATTGTATAAAAAATTTCACCTAAAAATAAAAAAGAATATCAAAACACAAATGACTTTTAAATATTTAACAATTAAACTTACACATTAAATAATAAATACTAGTATTTAATAAGTAGTTTCCACATGTGCCAAGCACTTTTTATGTGTTAACTCATTTAATCCTATGAAACATATACTATTATTTCAATTTTAGTGATGATGACACTAGGCTTACAGAGATTTAAATAACTTGCCCAAGATCAGACAGTTACTGATACAGCTTAGATTCAAAACAAAGCAATTCTCCTAGCCCACCGAAACTACTACTACCCAAAATTAATAATTTGAAGCTTAAAAACAAAAACAAAAAAAAAAAACTGAGACTATGTGAGCTTTTTGTGCAAGGGAGGTAATAACACAGGTGAGTAATTAAATGAAGACATTAATGCAGATAAATTACCAAAATGTTTTGAGAGGGCTCGTCTTTAGCCTGTACCCTAATGAAAATATGGATCTTTCATCTCAATGAAAACATCCCAGCACATTATACAAAAAATCTAAAATATGTTGTATCAAGAATCACGTTTAGAAACGAAGACACAACAATAAAAGATCACTCTTTGTATTTTAGGTATCAAGGACTGGTAGTGCCACAGTGGAAAGAACACTAACCCACAAACAATTAGAATATGTGAGTTTTAGTTCCAGCTCTCACACTATGTCATTTGGGACACATTGCCATCTTTCTCGGTTTCAGATTCCTCATATTTAAAATGAGGACATAAATATATGTACCATATTTTCACAGAGTTAATATAATGGAAATCTTTGTGGTATATATTTTAAAAACATACCTTTTTAAAAACTTTTGGCACACTGCAAAAAAGAAGTATAGTAAATATCTCAAAGAAATAATCTGCCAACCATACAAAGATGTATATACAAAGATCCTCAATGTTGTTTATAATAGTGACAAAATTAGAAACAACCTAAATGAATATTAATAGGTGACAAGTGAGATTTATATTTAAATTTATATTTATATTTAACAATGTAGATTTATATTTACAGATAAAAAGAGTTCTGGAGATGGATGGTGGTGATGGTTGCACAATGATATGAATGGACTCTATGTCACTGAACTGTATGCTTGAAAGATGGTAAATTAAAGACAGTAAATAGAAGATGTAGTTTACAACAAAAAAAATGGAGGAAAATGCTTGCCACATTATTCCATTATACATATATTGAATAAATGATTTATAACTATTGATAAATATTTATGTTGGTTTTCATTTTTCACTTTTGTAACAGGCACCTTCATATGCATATTTTTACATATAGATCCAAATATTTCCTGGGGATAAATTCTCAAATATGGATCTGCTGGATTGGAACATATGCAATCATGATTTTGATACATATTACAAATTATCTCTAAAGGGGTCTAAAGATTTAAACTTCCACCAAACAATGTCTGGGAATAGCCATTCTCCATACCCTCAACATCTTTGGGTATTTTCTTTTCTTTCTTTTTTCACTTCTTTCATTGCCTGGCATTTCTTTGATTATAACCAAGCTAAATATCTATTCACATATCTACTGGCACTTCGTATTCCTTCCTTTGTGACTCAGCTGTTCTTTGCCCATTTTGTTATTGGGACATTTAACCTTTTTCCTAATTCATCTTAGGAGCTTTCTATATTAGCAAAATAACCTTTTCCCTGCAGTATATGTTGCAAATATATTTCCAAATCTGTCATTTTTTTCTTTTAACATAATTTATGGTAATTTTTAAAATGGAAAAAAATTAATGCAAAGAGATCAACCTTTCTTTTTATAGTTTCTGGTTTTGGTATTATGCTTAGAACAAGTACTGAATTTGCAATTCTGGTAGTCTTCAAAACTCTTTAAAAGCACTGCTTTTCTTGCTAAGAATAAATTTACAATAAAATTATCAGGTATTTTAATTCATGAATGTGATTTTTAAAATTTAACTACCAGCATCACATTATAGATTTTTAACAGTTACTAGAGTTCAAAATCCTTAATAATAAGGTATGTCAAAATGTTAATTCTCTGAAGGCTATAATCAATTCTAGTTTCCTTTTTTACTTTTGGAAGTTAAAAAACCCAGATAAATCCTGAAATGAATGTATCTGATATATCCCAAAAGGGAAATATCAGAAGCTGAATTCAGTGGTAAAACTGATTTCTAGGTACAACTGTTCCTCTTTTTTTGAACATTCATCATTAAATCATTCAAGTCAGGAGAAACACGTGACTACAGCTAATAGTCTCACATACGCTTTAGCATTTATGATTAAGTCTAGTATGGCAATTAACTATTTTGGTGAAGAAAAAAATGCAACTACTAGTGTGTCTGCTTCCTCAGATCTGTTCACACCCATTTTACTACAGTATAGAATTGAAATGAATCTGACTAGTACCTAGAAGGCAATTTTCTCCACTGAAATAGGAATCAATGTTTTCACCTTAGGCTACATTTAAGTGACTTTATAAAAACTCCTGCCAATTCCTTCAGAGAAGAAAGTCGTCTACAAGCCAGGCTATTCTTTCTCTAACATACTCACACAGAAGATAAAATTAGCATATCTGCACATCTCTTAGCCATTTCAAATGATTAACCAAAAACAAACATATTGAATTTACCACAAAGATCTGAGCTGTAAGATATTAGGAAAATTTCTATTTGAGAATTCTACTCATGATACTCGTCAAAACGATCTCACACTTTTCACATTCCAGATTTTCTATGAACATACACTAGTCAACTTTTCACGCACTCAGCCTAATCTACAAAGAATGGAAAAGTGTTTATAATTTACTCCAAGGATTATACTATTATTACACCAAGCTATAGGTCAATGAAATGGTAGGCTACTGGGAACAATAATCAAAATTCTTAATTCTGTGACAGAAACTATGTCTTTTATTAGAAAAACAATGTATCTGCAAAAATAAGAAAAGATTACAACAACCCTTCATTTATATATTTGAAATAAATACCAAAAGCTCTTCAGAGGTAGAACTTCAACGAATAAACTATCATTAGTTTCTTAGAATAAGGGAATGCTTTGATCCAATTTATCCTGATTTCTGAACATTTTAGAGACAAAAAGTATCATGGATACATGAAAATGGTCTCCATTACAAACACTATACCACAGAGAATTCAATGCACAATTTTTCAAGATGACTAGTTAGAAAAATACCAGTATTGCACCATATTTTAAATTAAGAACTTTTTTTCTGAAACATGTAAATATATAAAGTAAACTTTATTAATTCAAGAGCTTATAACAATTCTTACTAAAGTTATCTGAGTTAAGCTTCCAGCTTCAGGCTATCTGATGCTCTGATCTGTGCTGCCACAGTACTGTATCCTAAGAACAGCACTTACGAGACTGATCTGCAATTTATATCTTTGTATTTGTCTTCAGTAAAAACTTCCTAGGACTTGGGCCTGTCATCTTTTTACTCTGAAGCACAGCACAGTGCTTGGTATAATTAAATCTCAAATTTTTGATGAAAGATTGACAAAAACAAATTTTGAAAAATTATTCTGAAAGTAAATGGCTACTGGATAGTAGACGCAAACCAAGTCCCTGGAAAGTTATCTCTTTCCCCTATAAGTCAGTAAATTACTTATTCTGTAACAATTAGTTTTTTTCCAGCTCAAGAGAGGCATTTCAGATAATTAACAGTCAACAAGAATCTTTCATACTTTTAGTACTATACAAAGCACACAAAAAGTATAGGATAAAGTTCTTATCTAAAAATAAAGTTTACTAAATTGGTAAAACACAATGGTTATACACATGCACTCACTCACCTGACCCATACCGTTATAAACTTTAAATTAAGAACGATATTCAAAAAAGAGAAAAGGAACACATATAAAGCACCTACTATACATACTATATATTCAAATAAAGTTTGGAATCTATAAAATCACTATGAGCTGGACTCATGACTCTTTAATATGAAAAGAAACTATTCTAATTTCTATCATTTTAAAAGAAATTTGGTAAGTAATTTAATGAGTCTGAACCTCAGAGACTGAGGCAGAGGAAGAGGCTCTAAGGCAGTTTCTTTCTTCTGATCATTGGTCTAATTGTCTTTCAGGCGATGACAAGGATGTTTTCCTGTGCTGCAAAGAACACTTTGAAACACTTTATATTCTGAAATATAACAGAAAAATCAAGTTCTCGAATCTAAACAGCAGCAAGAGACATGTTACAATGCAAGGAACAACCAACGCCACAACTCAAATGGATAGATTAAATTGTTTAACATTTTCACCCTTTACTTTTGAGCTTTTTCTCCTCTAAAAAAGATGTAGGAGTCAAGAAAATAATCAAGCAATAATAGAATAATAGAATTCTAGCAGCTACTCTCTGCTACTGAATCCAGGAAAAATCAGAATATCTATCTTTATGCTAACTCAAACTAGAACGAAAGTTAAAGAACAAACAAAAATACTAACAGAATGGGGAAATCCTAAGGTCATACTACATTCTATATACCATGGAATCATCAAGGTAATCAACAACTCAAGCAGCAATAAACTGCTTTTAGTACAAGTTCCAGAAATCTCAAATAGCTTTTGGTTAACCTCATGCTATTTATTATTTATCCCTTAACCTCTACTTATGCAGTCTCTTCTGCCCTATTCCTCTCTTTCACTCCCAGCTAAATCCTACTTGTCCTTTCATTCTTAGATCAGGTATCATCTCCTGTAGAAAACCTGTTTGACTCCCCCAAATGAAAGAAAGCCAGAAAAGAGGAAAGAAGGAATTGGTGGAAGAAGAAAAGTACAGAAGGAAGAAAAGATAGTACTCCAAACCAGAAATTACAATGGTAAAAACATCATATTAGGCAATGAGAGGATAGAAGAGATTCATTCTACGAAAAATAACATCAAAATATTTCTTTTAAAAACAATTTTAAGGAAAATCGACTAGCAGAGGAATCCTATAACAATCATTTCCACAGTGTTTAACTTGAGCATGCTGAGCATTAACAAAGCCACTGCAAAACTACAAGGAATCATAAAAGTACTGTTCATTCTAACACCATTTTTAGAATAAAACTCGTTTTTTCTTCATTCTCTACAACCCAAGTTTCAAACATCTGCAACAAAGGTAAATGAAGTTAACAAAATCCCCCAATTTAGTCACTGAAATATTAGTTTATAAACCATCAACAAGAAAGAAGAGTAAAAAAGAAGAGTTCAATACCAATCAGCTATGAACAGATAACAGTGGCAATGCTGTTCTTAGGAGTGGATTCTGCTTAAAGAACATACATTGGAGACAAGAATCTTGGCTGTCTGAAGGAGGCCCTGCTGACATTCAGCTGCAGTGCAGGACATAAAGCCTGTTGACAAGAGCTAATGTCTGTGTCCAGCAGAGCTATGTCAACAATGAAGTCACTGTGCACCCAAAGCTTATTAGAAGCTACAGAATTTCTTTATTTTTCTCTTTCCTTTTCTTCCAGATAAAAATGAGGTGAGAAAGTTTGAAATCAAGGAAGAGTACAAAGAGATCATGACCTTATAGTCTTATAGAGAAACATTCATGTACAGTACTATCAGTTTTTTGTTGTTGTTGTTTTAGTTTTATTTATTTTTTGTTATGGTGACATTGGTTAATGAAATCCAGTAAGTTTCAGGTGTACAATTTAACAGTGTGTGTGTGTGTGTGTGTGTGTGTGTGTGTGTGTGTGGTGTATGTATACTGCATTGTGTGTTCACCGCCCATAGTTAGATTTCTTTCTGTCATCACAGATTTAACCCCTTTTACTCCATCTACCAACGCCCTCTCCCCTCTCCTCTGGTAACCACTAGTCTATTGTCCATGTCCATGAGTCTGTTTATTTGTCCTGTTTATTTGTTGCTTTTAGGTTTATATCCCACATGTAAGTGATATCATGTGGTTTTCAACTTGCTCTGTCTGGCTTACTTCGCTTAGCATGATTATCTCAAGGTCCATCCATGTTGTCGCAAATGGCAGTACTTCATCTCTTCTTATGGCTGAGTAACATTCCATTGTATATATGTACCACAGCTTCTTTATCCAATCATCTATTGTAGGACACTTCAGTTGCTTCCATGTCTTGGCCACTGTGAATAATGCTTCTATGAACATCGACATGCATATACAGTGGTATCGTTTAGGTACTTTCACATATACTATTACCAAAAAATTTAAAGGTGAGATGAAGCCCAACAAAATTATTTACATAAATAATTTGCTCTGGGGAGAATATAGCATAAAACATATAAAAATTAGTAAACCAGAATGAACTGACCAAAATTCTTTACATCTTTTTTTCCAGACATATTTAATAATGTGCTGCCCTATAAAAATAAAATCTAGCAGCTTCCAGTCAAGATGGCAGACTAGATAAACTCTGTGCTTGCCTCTTCCAACAACTACATCAAAATTACAGCTAAATTATAGAACAACCATCATTGAGAACCATCTGAAGACTAAACAGAATTCCTATAACTGAAAATCTAAAAAAGCCATTTCAAGACTGTTAGGAGTGGGCGAGACACAGAACGAACAGGTACCACACCCATGGTGTAACAGTTAAGCATCAGGAGAGATATCTTGGCTGTGGAAGTTCCTCCTGAGGAGTGAGAGGTCTTAGCCCCACACGAGGCTCCCCAGCCTGGGGTATCAGTGCTGGGAAGAGAAGTCCCCATTATAACTGTCTGTAAAACTAGCAGTGATTGTGTCCAAGACGGACAGGAAGCTTCTAGAGGCATCCCCTTAAGGAGACAAAGCACAGATTCACTAGCTCACAAACTTACTTGCTCTAAGCTCCACTCCAGTACAGGGGTAGAAGCTCAAAAACATGCCAGGGACTTACAAAGAGGAATTCAATTGACTAACTTCAGGGCAAGAGCTGGAGAGGTAGAGGTGAAAGTAATTTTCTCTGGGGACAGAAGTGCTAGGATATGCCACTGTTCCTCTGTGGAGCTACCCTCCCACCAAGCTGACCTGGTACAGGCAGGTGCAAAATCTATACTCTCCATTAAACTGGCTAACACCATTTACGCCTCCCTAGTGACTCCCTCAGATTCCACTCCACTCAACTCACCTGCCAGGCCTGAGCCTCTTCCAGAGTCTCCTCTATAAAAGAGACCTGCTTCAGCTCGTGCTGCACATCTTTCCAAAATCTCTGAAAGGTGCACACACACTAAACAAGCAATGGCCAGCCTCGGCATGGCTTATAGCTCTTGCTAAGTGGTCCCAAGCCTAGGAAAAGCAGCGACTGGTCTCAGCTTGCATAATAACTCCCATCAGGTGGCACTAAGATTGGCATAAGCAGTGGCCATCTTGGCCTGGAACATAGCTTCAACTAAGCAGCTACAAACATAGCACAAGTGGTAGCTGGCCTCAAGTCACATCATGGTGCCCAGCAAAGGGGCCCAAACCCAGCAAAAGTGACAGTCAGCCTCAGATAACAGGTCTGCCTCTCTCAGGTACGTCTAAGCCCAGCACAACTGGCAACAAACTACACATCACTTTGTATCTCCTACTAAAAGGCACCAACCCAGGCAGAAGCAGCAGCTGACCCTGGCATGCACTAAAGGACCTCCAAAGAGGTTTTAGAACCAACACACCTAGTAACCAGCTTCAGACTACACCACAACACACCACCCAAAAAGCTCTACAAATGGCAAACCCAAAAAACGAACTCAGCTGGCACCAGGGCACCACTAAAGTGACTCCCATACAATAGCTCATCTGATGTAATCACAGCCATCCCTCACAGCCAGTCAGCCTGAGGGCCAACCTCACTCACCAGTGAGCCAATAGCAATCAGGTCAAATATAACTAGAAGACAAACACAATCCATACAGGGTACACCCTTTGAGGACCCAGCTCAGGTATCCAGAGGAGACCAGGGAGGCTGTGCCACGTGGCCCCACAAAACACCTTCTCTATAAGGCTACTCTGGCAAGAATGGAAGATATATCAGATCTACATAAATAAATAGAAACAAACACTAGGAGTGAGCCAAAATGAGGAGACAATGAAACCTGTCCCAAATGAAAAAAAAAAGGGGGAAAAACACCAGAGAAAGAACTAAAGAAAGCCAAGCAATCTACTAGATACAGAGTTCAAAATGCTGGTTTTAAAAATGATCAACAAACTTAGGGGGAAAATGTATGAACTCAGAGAGAACTTTCACAAAGAAACAGAAACTACAAAAAAGAACCAGTCAGAAATGAAGAATACAATAACTGAAATAAAGATACATTACATAAAACTGACAGTAGATTAAATGATTAAATTCAGAGGACTGAATCAGTGATTTGGAAGAAAAGGTAGCAGAAAACACCAATAAGAAAAGAAAAAAGAAAAATGAATTAAAAAAAAATGAGGATGGTTTCAGGGACCTCTGGGACATCAAGCCTAACAATATTCACATCATAGGGGTATCAGATGGACAAAAGAGAGAGAGCAAGGAATTGAAAACTTATTTGAAGAAATAATGACGGAAAATTTCCCTAACCGGGTAAAGGAAAAAGACAGATAAGCGTATGAAGTGCAGTGAGGCCCAAACAAGATGAACCCAAAGAGGCTCACACCAAGACACATCATAACTAAAATGCCAAAGGTTAAAGTCAAAGTCAGAATCTTAAAAGCAGCAAGAGAAAAACATGTACTTACCAACAAGGGAGCTCCCATAAGTCTGTCAGATGATTTCTCAACAAAAACTCTGCAGGCCAGAAGGAACTGGCACCAAATATTTAAAGTGATAAAAAGCAAGGAACTACAACCAAGACTGCTCCACCCAGAAAGATATCATTTAGATTTGAGAGATAAAGTTACCTAAACAAGAAAAAGCTAAGGGAGTTCATCACCACTAAACCAGTATAAGAAGAAATGTTAAAGGGACTTCTTAAAGAATAAGAAAAAATATATAAAATGTGAATGAGAAAATATAATGTAAAAAAATTCTCATTAACAAAGGCAAACACTTAGAAAAAGCAGTGGATAAACGGATAAACCAACTATAAAGGTTAAAAGACAAAAGTTGTAAAAACATGTAATTACAAAAATAAACAGAGGACTACACGCAAACACATAAAAAAAGTTTTAAAAAAGAGACAAAAACATAAATATGGAGAGGGTGAATAAAATTGCAGTGATTTTAGAATGTGTTCAAACTAAACCATCAACTTAAAATAGACTGCTACAAACGTAGCTTGGTATATACGAAGCACATGAAAAACACAAACGGCAAATCTGTAAGAGAGAAACAAAAAATAAATAGAAAGGAATCCAAACACAATACTATGGAGTAAAAACTAGAAAAGAACTAAAAAAAAAAAACCAGAAAACAAAAAATAGCAATAACCACATACTTATCAGTAATTACTATCAATGTAAAATGGACTAAAGGCTCCAATCAAAAGACACAGGGTGGCTGAATGGAAAAACAAGACTTGTACATATGCTGCCTACATGAGACCTATTTCAGATCAAAAGACAAATGCAGACTAAAAGTGATGGAAAAAAACTTCATGTAAATGGAAATAAAAAAAGCTGGGGTAGCAATATTTAAAGAAAATAGACTTTAAAACAAAGGCTATAACAAGAAACAAAGAAGGACATTTTATAATGGCAAAGCAATCAATCCAATATGAGGCTATAACCCTTATAAACATCTATGGAACCAATGTAGGAGCACCTAAATATATAAAGCAAATATTGACACACATAAAAGGGAGAGAGTAACACTCATATAATAGCAGGAGACTTTAAAACACCATTTATGTGATGGAAAGATCATCCAGACAGAAAATCAATAGGGAAAAAGTGGCCTTAAATGACACATTAGACCAGATGGACTCAATTAATACATATTCTTTTCAAGTGTACATGGGACATTTCACAAGATAGACTACATGTTAGGTCACAAAACCAGTCTCAATAAATTTAAGAAGACTGAAATCATATCAAGCAATTTATCTGATCACAATGGTATGAAATTAGGAATCAATTACAAGAAAAATGAAAAACACACAGGTGGAGGTTAAATAACATGCTACTAAACAATGAATGGGTTAACAATGAGATCAAGGAAATCAAAAGATACCTTGAGACAAATGAAAATAAAAACAACGACCCAAAATCTATGAGACACAATGAAAGCAGTCCTAAGAGGGAAATTCATAGCAAT
The DNA here is from genome assembly GCA_028627145.1 of Eidolon dupreanum. Lineage (NCBI taxonomy): Eukaryota > Metazoa > Chordata > Mammalia > Chiroptera > Pteropodidae > Eidolon > Eidolon dupreanum. The sequence continues at coordinate 77,364,891 of CM053503.1, read as the reverse complement.
ACAGGCCTACCTCAAGAAACAAAAAAAAATTCTCAAATAGACAATCTAACCTTATACCTAAAGGAACTAGAAAAACACAGCAAACAAAGCCCAAAGTGAGTAGAAGGAAAAAAAGAATAAAAATCAGAGCATCAATAAACAAAACATAGTCTAAAATAACAATATAAAAGATTCATAAAACCAAGAGCTGGTTCTTTGACAAGATAAACAAAACTGAGAAGTCTTCAGCCAGATTCATCAAGGAAAAAAAGAGGACTCAAATAAATAAAATTAGAAATGAAAAACGAGAAAGAACAACCAACACCATAGAAATACAAAGGACTATAAGAAAATACTGTGAACTATTATATGCCATTGTTTTGTGCAACGTGAAAAAAATGAATAAAGTCCTAAAAACATACAATCTTCCAAGACTGAATCAGAAAGAAACAGAAAATCTGAACTACTAAGAAAACTGAATAAGTAATCGAAAAACTCCCAATAAACTAACATCCTGAACCAGATGGCTTCAGTAGCAAATTTTACCAAACATTCAAAAAAGAATAAATACCAATACTTCTCAAACTACTCCAAAAAATTAATAAGAAAGAAAGGCTCCCAATCTCATTTTATGAGACCAGCATTACCCTAATACCAAGCCAGACAAAGACACTACAAAAATATTTATAGACCAATATCCATGATGAACATAGATGTAAAAATTCTCAAAAACGCTGCTAGAAAACCAAATTCAGCAATACATTAAAAAGATCATTCACCATGATTAAGTGGGATTTATTCCTGGGATGCAAGGTTGGTTCAATATCCACAAAATAATCAATGTGCTATACCATATAAATAACATAATGAATAAAAATCATTTGATCATATGAATAGATGCAGAAAGGCATTTGAAAAAATTCAATATACATTTCTAAAATTATTTTTCAAAAGTTTTCGACAAAAGAGCCAAAACAAAAAGTGGAGAAAGGAAAGACTCTTCGATAAATGGTGCTGGGAAAACTGGAAAGCCACCTGCAAAAGAATGAAACTAGACATGTTGTCTATCACCACACACCAAAATTAACAAAATGGATTAAGGACCTGAATATAAGACCTGAAACAATAAAATGCATAGAAGAAAACATAAAACTAAACTCAAGGACCTTGGATTTAAAGATTTTATTAATTTGACCTCAAAGGCAAGGGAAGTAAAAGCAAAAATAAATGAGTGGGACTATCTCAAACTAAATTAAAGTTACTTGACAAGCAGCTGGTACAAGAAGGGCACAGTGACCTTCCCTTATCTCCTTGAATGCATGAAATGTAAATCTCCTTTCTGAAAGGTGCCCGTAGACTAAGAAAGACACCATAATCACTAGAGTTAAGAAATCCAGAGCTGAAAAGCCTGCATAAACATACCTTTTTACTCCTTTACTAATTTATTACCCCAAACCAAACTTTGTTCAGATTCTTCAGTAATAAGCACCCAAACCAGTGTCTTTGTTCTGTCACTTCCTCACAAATGTATTGTTTGTCAAAAAAGTATAGTTGACTGGTTCATCATTTCAGAGAATATCTTTCGTGATTCTCCCTAGCACACATACTAAATTGGTTTTTCTCTTGTTAATCTGGTCATTGGTCAATTTTATTATTAATCCACCTGTAAGAACTTGAGAAGAGTGGGGAGAATTCTCCCCCTCCCCTACAGGTGTAAGGGACTTTACCCAACAACAGAAATGTCCTATTATCTCAATAAAACTGCAGCTTACCCAGGTGTTGGCATTTGTTAAAACTCATGGAACTATATTTAAAATGTGTATTTAGCTGTATATAAACTACATCTCAACAACAAAAAAAAATATTAAAAGAGAAAAGTTTAAAAAGTATAGGTTTAAGATGGGAAAAATAAATTTATATTTAAGATAATTTCTTAACAAGTAGGAATGACTTCACTTAAAAGAAGGATAATTTAGGTGATTTTTAAGAGTCCTAGTGTTAACATGCTTTGTAGTATGCTCCATCACCTAATTCAACCATAACCTTGAATTCTTAAAAAGGTAAAAAAGAAGAAAGTAGAAGCTTGGGGTTATAAAGACTCATTCGAACATACAACAAAGTAAGGAAATCATCATCAACAATTTGCTTTATTTACTTCAAATCCCACTCACTATTGCTTGTTTAAAATTCACATAAATGATGTAATTTGTACATGGTTCTTTTTGCAACTTGCTTTTGTTACTCAATATATGTTTGAGAATGTAAACTGGTACAGCCACCATGGAAAACAGTATGGAGGTTCCTCAAAAAACTATATTTACCATATGATCCAGCAATTCCACTTCTGGGTATTTATTTTTTAAAAAGGGAGGGGGGAGGGAGGAAAGAAGAAGAGAAAACACTAACTTGAAAATATATATGCACCCCTATGTTCATTGCAGCAATATTTATTACTTAACAATAGTCAAGATATGGAAACAACCTAAGTGTTCATCAATGGATAAACGGATAAAGAAAATGTGAGACACACACACACACACACACAAAACAGAATATTCAGTCATAAAAAACAATGAAATCTTGTCATTTGCAACAACATGGATGGAACTTGAGGACATTATGCTAAGTTAAATTTAAGTCAGAGAGAGAAAAACAAATACCAAATGATCTCACTGTATGTCAAATCTTAAACATGTACACACACAGAAACACACACACACAGCTCCTAGATAGAGATAACAGATTGGTGGTTGCCAAAGGCAGGGAGTGGGGGATGGGTGAAATGGATGAAGGGGGTCAAAAGGTACAAACTTCTAGTTATAAAATAAATAAGTCCTGGGGATGTAATGTACAGTATGGTGACTGCAGTTAATAATACTGTATTGCATATTTGAAAGTTGCGAAAAGAATAGATCTTAAAAATTCCTATCAGAAAAAAAGGCTTTTTTATAACTATGTATGATGACGGATGTTAATTAGACTTATTGTGATTAACATTTTGTAATATATACAAATATCGAATCACGTTGTGTACCTGGAACTAATATAATGTTATACGTCAATTATATTTCAATTTTTTTTAAATGGATTTGAGATTTATCCACATTGATAAATGCTCTAGTTCATTCATTTTATGAACTGTTTAATACAGGTTCACAATTCCTGATCCAAATTCTAAAATCCAAAAAGCTCTGAAGACTTAATTTTTTTCTAAACTTCTTTAATGCAAAAACTTGACTCAACAGCTATGAGGCTATTTGCCATTTATTTATCCAATTTTATATATGAGTATTCCTACGTTTTACTACAAATGTATTGATATGTTTGACTACTAGGTGTTGCCCATACTTCAGTGGGAATGTTAAACAATATATAGTATATATACTGGATTTTCTTACAAAATCTGAAAATATCTAAGTTCCAAAATATGTCTGCCCTTAGTATTTTAGAGGAAGGGATTGTGCACTTACATCTTGTTTTATAAGTAAATACCAATTTATCCACTCACCTACTGAGGAGCAGTTAGGTATTTTTCCACTTTTTCACTATTATAATAAACACATGTACATCCATCTCCTTGTGCACATGTATAAGCTTCTCTCAAATAAAAACACAAAATGGAACTACTAGGTAGTACAGTATATCTTAAACCTTACAAGTCATTTAAATTTAGCTTTTTCAATTTAATACAGAATGATATGCATAATACAGGTAATAAAAGGGGTCAGATACCCAGTCTGGAACATTCATATCTATAAAACTATTAATTATACAAAATTTTCCATTAATCACATAACCATTTTCTAGGAGAAATTTTTTGGTAGAAGTGGATTGAGATACTATTTAAAAAAATAAAGTCAAATGTCTACGCATTCAATTCCATCCATAAGGAATAAAAACAGAGTATTTTCAAAGAAAGTTGTTAATGATGAAGCTGCTTTAGCAGAGCCCTAGCTTTATTCTGAAGCATGAGAAGAATTTTCTCTCTCTGAAAGAAGGAATGAGAAAAGAAACAAAGAAGATTGGGAAGAATTCTAATTTCTCTCCTACTCTCACCTTTTACCCTAAAATGATATATTTCCCCAAGAACCCCCACAGAAAGCAATTACTTTAATCTTAATACTTAAATTTTGATCCCAAAGATTACTACAAAATCATCTTAGTGATAAGGACCTTGAAGATCTGAAAACAATAATCAACAGCTTCAACAGTTTCTCCTCTGTTCCTTTCATATTTACTGTAATTAATCAATCAATCAACATGTTTCCTTCTGTATCAGGTATTTGAAAAATAATAGTCACCAGGGATACTAGTAGTCAATGTTTAAAATATTTTTAAACTAAATATATGAACTAGGGTGGATGTTTCTATAATTCTTTTTTCTGACTGTTTTTGCAACAAATTCTTTGATCCCCATGCCATAGAGAAAACTGGCATTTTAAATACAGTTATTTATTTAACCAAACATTGAAGAATAGAGAAAAAAAATACTAAAGTACAATCCCTCACTGATACAAGAAATATTTTTAGTAGATATTATGTGTCGGGCATTATGCTCTTTGCTAGATACAGAATGGTAGATAGGCATAATAAACATGGTCTATGTCCACGTAAAGGCAGATGATACAGATAACGGTAGATAAGATAGTCATTAATCAAAATGCAGACACACACTCACACATATATATACATATACACATAAACACACACAAAATTATAACTGCAAACTGGTATAAAAGCTACAAATTTAAGGTAGCAAGACAATACATAAGAAAAAGACCTGGCCCACCTTGGGAAGTTCAGAGAAAGTTCTAAGAAAGTGATTTGGGGGCTGAATGAGATTTGAAAAATGAGTTAACTTCTGTTAACTATTTAAAGCCAGTTTTAAAGGAAGGACAACTTATGTGAAGACCCTGAATAAGAAGGGGGCATGGCACATTTGAGGAATTAAAAAGACTAAAGTACAAAGAACTTTAAGGAAGTATGGTAAAAGTTATAATGGATTTTAAAGGACAGTAGGAAGCTACTATAAAGTTTTGAGCTGAATATTATCACTATCATTACCACTAGCATATATCAAGTGCTCATTTAATTCTTATAATACTCACATGAGATAATAACTATTATAACCATTTTACAGAAGAGGAAACTAAGGTTTGGAGAGACTTAGCAACTTGCCCAAGGTCACATAACTAGTGAGTGGTGGAGCCGGGATTCAAACATCACATGTGCATTTTTTAAAACCAGCTACAACGTGGCTGCACATTACATGGAAAGAGAAAGACTGGAGAAAATTGGAAGACTGTTGCAATAATCTAAGCTAACAATGATGATGACCAAACTGATAGTGGCAGTAGGGGTGGGAAAATGGATGGCTTAGAAAAATAATTAAAAGGAAAAAAAAATCAACGAGATTTGACTGGCAGGGTAAGAAATGAGGGAGTTAGGAATCAAAGAAGAGTCTCAAGTTTCTGATTTGAACACCGTGGACAAGTGGTGGTGCCATGAATATGGAAAAAAATAAGGAAGAACCAGAATTGTGAAGGGATCATGAGGTGAATTCAAAGTGCCTTTGAGATGCTGAAAAATGTTTCAAGTGAGAAACTGGATATGTAGATTAGAAGCTTGGAGAAATGAAATGAGTTAAAGATATAAATGTGGAGGTTTTGATACACAGGTGTTAATTAAAGCCACTATAGTGAATGAGCCTCCCTAAAAAAAAAAGAACATAGAGTAAGAGGAGATAGTCGTAAGACTGATCCTCTATTAAATGGTAAGTACAGTATGAGAGGCTGGCAAAAGAAACAAAAAGAGCAGTCAGAGAAGTGGGTGGAAATCAGGAAAACACAGTGTCAAAGAAAGTAAAAGAATAAGGATTCTTTCTCTAGGTTAAGGGGAGAACACAGATCAAAAAAGAGTTGCCTCTAGGTTCAATTCCTGGTCCCCTCAGGATAACTTTAATGAAGTTAAACACTCTGAGTCTTAATTTATTAATCTGTACTATAAACATTATGAAACTTAACCTGCATGGTTTTACAATAATTAGCAATAATATATAAAGAGGGCACCAAACACATTGTAAATGATCCATAAACAGTAGTTACTGTTGTTGCTGTTGTTTGTAAAATCAAGAAGTGTGGTTAGTGACTTACCAAACCAAGTTCTGTGAAGCCTAGGGATTCTAAACAGCATCTTCGGGGAACGCCTGGCAGAGTAATACTGGGGAATCTGGGCTCCCCACTTTCTGTCTCAATCAGAACAACCCTACCTTCTTTTTAATTTTACTTCTTAAAATAAGTTTTGTTTATATATCAGAATAATACTCATTAAAAAGATAGGTCTACAGCTTTAAAAATTTTTCCAAAAACTACTCACTGAATCATTCAATAGTCTCTTCAATTCATTTAGATTACAGCTTATAATTCTTCACCAAAGTAAAAAATGTGAGGACAAAACAACCTATCTGATAACAGAATTCCCAACAGAAAACTTACAATTTATGAAAATTACTTTATTAGAATAATGGCTATAAAGCAATTAACTGTTTATCTACTGAAAAATGAACTCTTATTCAAAAAGTAGAAGAGAAAATTAGAAGCCAGAGACAAAACACAGGGCCTACATCATCTATAAAGTTTAAAATACATAACCACACACTTATAATGGAATCGAATGATATGCCACTGCATGGAAAACTATAACCCATCTATTACCACAAACTTGTTCAATAAGTAAATGTCCTTATCAACATGGCATTCCCTTATTTGCCAGAATAACTACAAATAAACCAAACAAACTTTCAGAAGTGATTTCTTTTCATGCAAATCTTCCAAGTCCAGTTCTCATGTCCTTTATTAGGTGGGTTATTCTCTTATTTAATTGTTAAAAGTTTCCTTCACACACAAGAATCTCAAGAGCAATTTAAAAGCACACTATTCTAAAATGTATAAAAGGAAAGATGCAATTAAAGCCTTTAAAAATACAACCTGTCTTTGCTGATTTGCTGATAGATCTGCCATTGAAAATTCTTATTCTTAAATGATAGCACTTGCTAAAAAGAAAGCCCTGTAGGATTTTAATGTAGTTTAATTCTTTTCTTCACTGTTCACAGAGTTGCAATCTTAAGAAAATAATCAAAAAAATTAATCATTGATTATAAGGCTATGGTGCTTCAATGGCAGTAATGATCCAAGCACAATTAAGCCTTTATCCTCGAAGACAAAGAGAACAAGAAATATCAATAAAGACCAAACTGCAGGAATGATAGGAGCTCAGCTATCTTCCTTTAAGCATTTAAGTACAGAAATGTATTGAAGTTAGGCACAAAACCAGCAATTAAAATGAAAAACATTTAGGAGGGAGAAAAGTCTGAAAAGAAAACAGCTAATAGCATGTTAAAGAACTAAGCTGATAAAACCTATAACAGTATTTCCTTTCCTCACGCAAGCAATTTTAAATCTTAGGTCCTTTTAGCATAGCTGCACTATAAAAGAAGAAAAACATATAGACATACACTTATAGTATTAGTAAGAGGACACTGCACTACGAGCAAAATACTATAATACTTCACCATTATAATATTTAAAACTCAGATTCGGGCAGAAACATGGCGGGGTGAGAGACGTCCCCAGATCTCTCCCTTTGAAATAATAAGCTCCCAAACTGCACCCTAGCATGTCTGAGTGTGGGATCTGCATAAGAGCTACCATTGGTCAGAACCCCAGGTGTCAGAAGGTGGACTGGGAGAAATGAAGAAGCTGTCTCTCACAGCTGCTGGAGCTACCTATAGGAGGAGGGGGAGGGGTGAAGGTGCAGGAACTTCCCTGAACAGCCCTGGCTGGGACTGCTGTGAGCACCCCCTCCCCTGCCAATCCCCATGCTGGGCGGAAGGGTCCAGTCATCAGGGCAGAAGACACAGAAGCAGGACAGGACCACAGAGAAACAAGAGTTGATTTTTAATGGCCCTGGATGCAAAAACGAGGCTGAGCTGTAGTCCCCACCTACCAACTTGGGGGCCCTCCCCTCATACCCTCCTAGACCGATCACTGTGGAGCCCCGGGGGAATCTGAGCAAACGCTGCCAGAGACTGTCGCTAACACTGACAGGAACTGAAACTGAGGGTAGCGAGCGTGATTAAATATCTACAAGAAAATTTATTAAAAAGGTGTTTTAAGACTTTATATAAAACAGGGATCCAAGAGTCTTAGATGCCACCTACTGGAAACCAAAAGAAAAGCACCTTCTTTGCAACAGGCTAAAGAGAAACCTTTGTATTATAAACCTTCTTTCTGGAACAACAGCAGAATACAATTCCGTTAACATCAAGGAGAAATAGTCCATTAACCATGAACAATCAAGGTGACAAGGCATTTCAGAAAAAAAAAAAAGAGAAAAATCTCTAGAAAATAAGCTTACAGACATAGAAATATGCAACTTAAAGGACAGACTTCAGTGTGGTACTTCTGAAAAAACTCAGTGAGTTCCGAAACAAGTCATATCAACAATTTCAGGGATTAAAAAAACAATTACATGAGCAGAGAAGGAGATTGAAACTTTCCAAAAGAAGAGAATAGATCTTCTGGAGATAAAAAAATACACTGCAAAAGTTGAAAAATGAAATAGCAAGCTTGAGAAACAAAGTCGACCAAATGGAGGAAAAGATCAGTGATATCGAAGACAGAAATCTAGAAATAAATCAGAAGGAAGAAGAGAGTAATTGAAGAATGAAAAATAATAAAAGAGAAATTCAAGAACTAGCTGATACCATCAGGAGAAGAAACATAAGAATAATGGGCATTATCAAAGGTGAAGAAATGGAGCAGAGACTAGAAAGTATTTTCAGACAAATAGTGGATGAGAATTTCCCAAATCTAAGGAATGAGCTTGAGCTTGGAATTCAAGAAATCAACAGGCCACCCAATTATCTCAACCCAAAAGGCCTTCACCAAGACATATTGTTTTAAAGTTATCAAAAATCAATGACAAAGATATAATTCTCAAGGCTGCCAGGGAGAAAAAATTGGTAACCTATAACGGTAAACCCATTATATTATCCTTGAACTTCTCAGAGCAAACCTTACAAGCCAGAAAGGAATGGAATCAAATATTTAAACTACTAAGTGAAAGGAACTACCAGCCTAAAATAATGTATCCAGCTAAACTCTCCTTTAGATATGAAGGAGAAATAAAGACCTTTCCAGACATCCAAAAACTAAGGGAATTCTCCACTACAAGGCCTGCACTACAGGAAATACTGAAAGAGGTCAGTTCACCTAAAACAAAATGACAAAAAAAAAAAAAATACATAATTAGAGTAAAGTGACTATTGGGTAAATAGATGCTGAGGAGCACAACTCTTACTGAGAACAGGGCACTATAAGCTTAAATAATAAGAAAAGAATTGTTATAACAAGATAGAAATGAATGTTCAGCATACATAGGAACAAATTGACATAAAAGATAACAATGACTGAAAAGGGGGGAATTCAAAGATCCAAATTCACAAAGGGGAATGGAGATAAGGCATGCACAGAAGAAAATGGATGACTGTATGTATATAACTATCCTTTTCATATCTGTAATGGTAACCGCACACCGAAGATTCAGAACTGAAGTATATAACATAAAACATGAAGAACCAGAGGCAAAACAAAAGCCAACCAAAATAAAGAACACAGAAACAGAAGGCCAAGGAACCAATGGAAACACCGAGCTACCAGAAAGCAAAAGATAAAATGGCTATAAGAAGACCTCATATTTCAATAATCACCCTAAATGTAAATGGACTGAACTCACCAGTAAAAGGCACAGAGTTGTACTTGAAAAATTATAAGACATTGAAAAAAGAAACTGAGGAAAATACAAATAAATGGAAACATATACCATGCTCATGGATAAGAAGAATTAACAACGTTAAAATGTCTATATTTCCCAAAGAAATCTATAGATTTAATACAATCCCTATCAAAATACCAATGGCATTTCACAGAACTAGAACAAATAATCTTAAAATTTATATGAGGAAGAAGAAAGTTGGAGGTATCAACTACCTGATATGAAACTATACTACAAGGCTACAGTAATCAAAATGGCAAGGTACTGGCATTAAAACAGATACACAGATCATTGGAACAGAATAGAGAGCCCAGAAATAAACCCACACCTATATGGTCAATTAATCTATGACAAAGGGGGCAGGCATACACAATGGCGGCAAAGACAGTCTATTCAATAAATGGTGTTGGAAAAACTGGAGAGATACATGCAAAAAAATGAAACAACCACCTTCCTATACCATCTAAAAGAATAAAATCAAATGAATTAAAGATTAAAATGTAAAACTCGAAACTATAAAACTCCTATAAGAAAACATTGACAGTGAACTACCTGCCATTGCTCTCAGTAATATTTTTTCGGACATATCTCCTCAAGGAAGGGAAACAAAAGAAAAATTAAACAAATGGGACTACATCAAACTAAAAAGTTTTTGTATAGCAAAGGAACCCATCGACAAAACAAAAAGACATCCTACTGACTGGGAGAAGGTATTTGCCAACGATACATCCGATAATATCCAAAATTTATAAATAATTCATACAATTTAACACCAGAAAAACAAACAATCCAATTAAAAATGGGCAGAAGACCTGAAGACATTTCTCCAAAGAGAACATACAGATGGCCAGTAGGCATACAAAAAGATCCTCAACTCCACTAATCAGAGAAATGTAAATTAAAACCACAATGAGATATCACCTCACACACGTCAAAATATCTATTATCAATAAATCAAAAAACAACAAGTCTTAATGAGGATAGGAGAAAATGGAACCATCGTACACTGTTGGTAGGATTGCAAAGCGGTATAGCCCCTATGAAAAACTGTATGGAGGTTCCTCAGAAAAAAAAAAAAAAAAAAAGAGAACTACCTTGTGACCCAGCAATTCCACTTCTGGGTATTGATCCAAAAAAAACCAAAACACTAGTTTATAAAGATCTATGCATCCCTATGTTCATGCAGCACTATTCACAATAGCCAAGATATGAAAGCAATCAAAGTGCCCATCAACAGATCATTGGATAAAGAAGTTATGGTACATATATAAAATGGCATATTACTCAACCATAAAATTAATAAAATTTTAATATTTGCAACAACATGGGTAGACCTAGAGGATATTGTGCTGAGTGAAATAAGTCAGACAGAGAAAGACAAATACCATAGACTTCACTCATATGTGAAATTTAAAGAAAATAAATAGAAATAGACTCACAGATACAGAAAACAAACTGATGGTTGTCAGATGGGAGGGGAGTTGGAGAGGCTGGGTGACAAAGGTGAAGGGATTAAGAAGTACAACTGGTAGTTACAAAATAGTCACGGGGATGTAAAGTACAGCATAGAGAATATAGTCAATAATATTGTAATAACTATGTATGGTGCAGGTGTGTACTAGACTTATTGGAGGAATCACTTCATAAATTATATATATGTCTAACCACTGGGCTATATACCTGAAACTAATATAAAATAATACTGAATGTCAACTGTAATTGAAAAATTTAAAAATTAAAATGAAAAAAAAATTTAAAGAAAAAGTATTACAAACCGAAGGAAACAGACCAGTCATGCATCACAGTGTTAAGAAAGCTTTCTCATTATTAAAAAATAAATAAATAAATGTTCTCATCACACAAAATTACAAAAGTCCAAGAAGATCAAAAAAGTATAAAATTCAAATTAAAAAAAAAAAAGAAAATATACATATTTAATAATATTCAGATAGAGAAGGGCTTTCTAAACAAAAAAGGAAATTACAAAGAAGTGTAGTATATGTTACTGCTTATACATTTAGAGCTGTTTATATAAAAAAAAAACTAAAGAGCAAATGACAAACACTAAAAATTATTTACAAAAAATATAACAGGAAAAACTTTACCCTCACTATATAAATAGACCATAGAAGTCAATGAAATACTGAGGGCTTCCTGTCTGCAAGAAAAATTAACAAATAGGAATATACAATTCGTAGATAATGTACAAATGAAGAATAAACACATGAAAATGTAAAAAAATTAATGCAAATTAAAACAGGATAATATTTTTAACCTATAAAACAGGCAAAATATTTTTTTTCAGGCAAAAGATTTTTAAACATCATATTAACGAGTAAGGTGAGACAGACATTCTTATACATTACTGGTGATCACCTAAAGTGGTCCCATCTTTCTGGAAAACAATGTGTCAAAAGACATATTCATCTCTTTTATTTTATAAACACAATTGTATCATCCTTAGGAAGCAGAGGCTACTTTTAGTAATTCTGCTTTTTTTCTGTAAATATGAGATAAATAATAATTTGTAGAATCATTTTTGTAACACTTTCTCATTACAAAGTAACAAATATGTTAAGCATTTTAAAAATGCATAAATTCATATGAAAAAAAAAACTCTCCTGTAATTCCTTTGATCCTCCTTGACCCATAGATATAATATTTTTTAGCAAGCTATCATAGGAAAATAATCAGAAATGTGAAAACATATAATAAAGATGGCCAATATAGTATTACATATGACAAATACTTTGAAAATCCCTAAATATTTAAGAAGAATGGCTAAAAGCATGACAATATGATGTAGTTATTTAAAAGTTTCTGAAGAATATTTATTAATTGGAAATGCTCATCTCATACTAATTTTAAAATTAATTCTTACAAAGAGTGTGTGTGTACACATACACAAATAGACACCTAAGTATAATCCCAATTGGGTGTGTCTGTGACAAATGGGATTACAGGAGGTTTTTTCCCCTGTATACATTTATGTATTGTTAATGTTTTACTGTATGTCTTCATTAATTTTGAATGAGAAAAAATGTTATCAAAATAACTATTGGTTTGCATCTGGATCAAAGAACTCACCTTTTCATCATGCAATATATATGACTTATTATTGAATTAGACACTTGAAACATTGGATTTTGTTAATCAATGTCACCATAATAAATTTTAAAAAAAAAGTCTAGAAATTACTATATTATCTACCTTGTGTTTGGAGAGAAAAGCAACATTGCTAAAATATAATGTCTGCTTCCTGAATGTGACACAATTGTGCTTTATAAGAGGCTAAACATATATTCTTCAAGAATAAACAGATCAATATTCTTAACAGTACTATTAAGATAATATATCCTTCCATGTACTCCAATGTCAGTCTCTTAGGAGTAAAGTCAGTCTCCAGCCAAGAAATTTTGACTATAACCCTATGAACACTTAGTAAACTAATATTTACTACAGTTAGTACACTAAAACTAAGAAACTGGCTGACCCTTCAAATATATACTAATGAGAGACATTTAAAAGTTATTTAGCAATAGTTTTCCTTGAGATTTGGCCCATATGTAAAACCTGCCTGCTATGAAAAATCCCTTCCCCATCCAGTATCATCAAGGTTCTAATCAAGTTCAAAGTTCATTTAAGTGCAAATAACCTGAAATCAATATATAAAAGCTTCATTAGGCAATGTAAATGTAATCTTTAGACTCAAGAGAAACTCTCATTTAAGCAATACACAGAGAGAGAAAACTGTAAAATCATCTTAAGCTCTAACAGAGCACTAGTAAGAGTTTATGCCTATCATTCAGAAACTCTGAAGTCACTGTTTGACACTTAGAAAAAGACTATAATAGGATCTTTGAAATCAAAATGCCAAGCTGGCACAACCAGCTATGGCAATTACTCTGAAAAACAGCAGCTAAAATGGAACACAGTGAAATTAGCAAACTCCAAAGGACACACATACAGTCTGTTTTGCTATAAAGGATGTTCTTATATTATGAATTAGCTCATACATGATCCTGGTAAACAGAGAACTAGCATTGCATAAAAGCTGTGTTGGTTCATAAACAACTTTTCCTAGGCAAAGGAACAAGGGCAATAATAGAATTACAGCCTTCAGCAGGAAAGGAAAATATCTTCATCTTGGCTGCTGCATAAAAAGGAATCCTTCCAGCTCTACTTTAGGAAAATTAACAATGAACACCTGCAGCAGGGATCCTAGAAGAACACACCTTCCTTTCCTAAGCACCTTCCTTCTGCAAGCACTCATAGCTCTCCGTTTAAGGTAGGCTGCACTTCCTCTTGCACTCAGAGATCTATATCCATCTGCATTGTTTCAGCACTGCAAGTAAGCACTTTTACTCAATTACTTTTATGAGTTTTCAATATCTGCTAGAGCAGGCGCCAGCCACAATGGCTTGCCATCCTAGGGCTATCCAGGTTATCTCCTGAGATACCACTTATTATTTCTGTTAACTGTTCTGTTTACAAAGTTGCATATATTTTGATTTAGTCTCCCACCAACTCTAACTTTGCTATAGTGAAATCTTATAGACCCCAATGGTCTCCATATGATAGAAGAACATGCACTTTGACACCAGTGACTTTTCAAGCTGACTTGTTATAAAATCAGTTGTAAAATTTAACTTAGAAGTTGACAAACAACATTTTTTTCAGTAAGCCAATAAAGTTTAAAATATCTAGTAAATCTCCCAGAGAGAGAGCAAATGTTTTATTCTGAAATTTGTTTTGATTATTTTGGCATATATGATGTTATTTCTATAATAAGTTATGATTTAAAAAGTACTTAGTTTATACCAAATTAAAATGTATATTGCCAAAATAATTCCAAATATTAGATGTCACTAAATGGCTTAAAAAGAATGATTTATGCTAACTACTAAATGTTATTAAAATTTTTCATAAAAATGACAACCAGTTTTTGAAGTCAAAATGCTACTAAAAGAAGCAAATATTATATTCATATAATAGTCTCAAAAGACTAGTCATGCCTAAAACATCCATATTGACAAACCCCCACCCCCCAAAAGAAGAATATTTAACCAAGATTTAGAACTGGGTACAAAAACAAAAAAAAAGAAAGAAAAAAGAAAAGAAAATAGGTATCAAAAAGAAAATTCCTTGACAAGTTTAAAAAAATAACTAAAATACCACTACTTTCAAACAAATCACCCACTTAAATTATTTCATACAACACGATACATTTTTGTTAAAATTTTAAGTGTAATTCCCATGGTCTACTTTAAGTCAAGAATATCAAACTTTAAATACATAAGATTACAAATACAAACACATTTTCTATGGCAAAAGAAAAAAAAAAGAAACAACATCTTTTCAACTACGATGTTGAAAACTGAAAATAAAACACAGAATTAAAGAAAAACACAAGTCCATAATTAGATGCTTCAAGCTGGCAATTTCCAAAGTATAAAACTCATACAACAAATCTAAGTTTACGGCTTAGATGCTCTACACATAACCAGAGCAAGGTAAGTAACAAGAGTGCTCCCTACTGGTCAGTTTTTCATTAGATTTCAAGCTCACCCTAATTTGATTGATAAACTAAGTTGAAAGTGATTTAAAGTCAGTATTTTACACAGCAAAGACTTTTTTAAATGCACTAATATAATTCTTTGTTTTTCCTGTTCATAATACTAATTTTTTTAAATTTACTTATTTAAATTAGTTTCAAGTATACAGTACATTGGTTAAACATCTATATAGTTTATAAAACGGTCCCCCTATTTGCTGCCTCCCTCTCCTGGCCCTCCTAATACTATCTTGTAATGCTGTCCTAAGGATTAGAATCAATAAATGTGAAGCATCCAGCCTGTTAAGTACTCAAAAATGACAGTTAAAGTCATCATCTTTGTAGTAAACATGTTTTATTACTGGCTGTCCATAAACTGAAAAAAAAATAATAATAATTTACTGGGGTAAAATTCATATAACATAAAATTAACCATTTTACTTTTTTATTATAGTTGGCATACAGTATTTTATTAATTTCATGTGTATAATATGGTGATTCAACATTTATGTATCTCATGATGTGTTCACAACACTAAGTATAGTAACCATCTGTCACTGTGCAAACTTATCACACTATTATTAACTATTGCCCTTCACCTTTTTCACCCATCTCTTCACTCCCCTCCCCTCTGTCAACCATCAGTTTGTTCTTTGTTAAGAGTCTGTTTTTATTTTCTTGTTTGTTCATTCATTTTGATTACTTTCTTAAATCCCATGATTTAAATGAAATCATGCACTGTCTTTGAATTATTTCACTTAGCATAATACCATCCACGTTGTTGCAAATGGCAAGATTTCACTCTTTTTATTGATGAGTAATATTCTGTTGTATATATGTATCACTTCTTTATCCATTCATCTACCAAAGGAACTCTAGGTAGCTTCCATAACGTTGCAATGCACATATGGGTGCATATGTCTTTTCCCATTAGTGTTTTCATTTTCTTTGGATAAACACCACATGTGGAATCGCTGGGTCATGTGGTAGTTCTATTTTTAGCTTTTTGAGGAAACTCCATACTGTTTTCCATAGTGGCTGCACTAATTTACATTCCCACCAAAAGTGCACAAGAGATTCCTTTTCTCCACATTCTTAACAAGACTCATTATTTGTAGGCTTTTTGATAATAGCCATTCTGACTGGTGTCAGGTGGCACCTCACTGTGGTTTTTATTTCGATTTCCCTGATAATCCATTATGTTGAGCATCTTTTTATATGTCTTTTGGCCACCTGTATGTCCTCTTTGGAGAAATGTCTCTTTATGTCTTCTGCCCATTTTTTTTTTTATCAGATTGTTTATTATTTTTATTAGATTTTTTTTTTTGGCTATTGAGTTATATGAGTTCCATACACATTTTGGATATCAACCCCTTACTAGATATGTCATTTATGAATATATTCTCCCATTCAATAGGCTGTCTTTTCGTTTTGTTGATGGTTTCCTTCTCTGTATAGAAGCTTTTTAGTTTGATGAAGTCCCATTTGTTTGTATCTTGTTTTTGTTTCCCTTACTAGAGGGGATATAACCATGAGACTGATGTCAAATGGTTTGCTATGTTTTCTTCTAGTTTTATCGTTTCAAGTCTTACATTTAAGTCTCTAATCCATTTTGAGTTTATTTTTTTATATGGTTTAAGAATGGTCCAGCTTTATTTTTGCATTTATCTGTCCAGTTTTCCCAACACCAACTTGTTGAAATTCTCATTTCTCCATTGTATATTCTTGCCTCCTTTGTCATAGATTAATTGACCATATAAACAAAGGTTTATTTCTGGGCCTTTTTATTATGTTCCATTGGTCTATGTGTCTGTTTTTGTGCTAGTATCATATTGTTTTGATTATTATAGCTTTGCAGTATAGTTTGAAATCACGAAGTATAATACCTCCAATTTTTTTTTTTTTTCCTCAAGACTGCTTTGGCTATTCAAGGTATTTTGTGGTTCCATTTAAGTTTTAGCATTATTTGTTCTAGTTCTGTGGAAAATGCTAATGGTACATGGATAAGGATTGCATCCAATCTATAGACTGCTTTGTGTACTATGGTCATTTTAACAATATCAATCCTTCCAATCTATGAGCATAGTATATGCTTCCACTTAATTGTGGTCTCTTCAATTTCTTTAATGTCTTATAGTTTTCAGAGTACAGGTCTTTTACCTCCTTAGTTACATTTATTCCTAGGTATTTTATTCTTCTTTATTGAATTGTAAATGGGATTATTTTATTAATTTCTCCTTTTTATTTATTATTATTGTTATTTTTATTGTTATTATTTATGCTTACAGCACCTGGTCTTGCTAGGTGTCCTTCTGCGCTCTTCCAATTCCCCTTCACTCGGTGCACTGCCAGAAGGACCCCAATTACCTGAATCCTTCCCAGTCGTTTTCTTAGGTGATTTGTGTTTTGATTCCAATCTTTGTCTAGTTTTATCTTTTCCATTTACCTGGTCTTTTTTTTTTTTTTTTTATCCTTCTCTCACTCAGCATCTTACTCTAGAAAATCAGATTTATGTCTCCTCTTCTTGCTTTATTTTTTTTTTTTTTTGACTTCTCATAACTTCTCTTAGAAAGCACTAGAAGAATGTCCTGATGCAGAATTAGACTCTGATCAGCCTTTTATTTTTGAATGGCTGTCATCAGCTCCTGAATCTGACCCCAATAGAGAGTGGAAATGCTTCCTATGATGTTTTTAGATTTTTTAGAATGCTCCCTGTTCTTTAAATGATGATGTTGTTATTCATGCTCAAACATGTACAAAAAATCTTTAAATATTCATTTTCCTTCAGACTCTAGAGTTATATCCTCAAATGCTGGCTCTTATAAATCTCTCCCGGATATCTTCCCAGACACCATCAATTCTATTGGAGTAGCTTGTTTCAACATACTCTAAAGTGCAGATTCTTTTCATTTCATCTTCTGAGTCCTCTCTTTCTTTTATATTCATAGGCTTCTGCCTTTTCCAGTAAACTATTAAAAGCCAACTTAATATTTCCAGCATCTAACGTGTTTGTTCTTTTAGTTGAACTGATTATTGCCAGTCTTCAAAAGTAGTGTTTACTTCAATTACAATTCTTTTATCTTTTAGAATGTCTTTTATTATTTTCTTCTTCTCGTCGTGCTAACATGCTTTACGATCCTTAACATAAAATTTGAAAAGGTCAAGTGTAGTTGATCCCAGCTGACCAAGCATATTGGTAAATCTAATGTCAGAATTAATTGTTGGATGCAATTCCATCCAAGATGACACAAAATGCAGTTGTCCACATTCATGCAGCTCATCTAAAAAATATCTGAAAAGATTGTTTTTACACTGTCATCTCCTTTCTCTCAGCAACCTCTTGTTTTTATTCTTCTTCCTTTTCTAAAGCCCAAATATAGTCTTCGAAGCAAATTAATGGATCGTATTTATCCATGTTCTGTAACTCTTCATCTTCTGCAAAGGTTGGATTATCCATCAGAAACTGCTGGGCTTCAGAACAAGTAAGACTATATTGCATTAGCTACGTTGACAAGTATGTTTTTTAAGGCTTCCCAATTACTCTCTTGCAATGGCTTTGCTCACTCCCTTTTTCTGAAAGAATAAAACATCTTCATAGATTTCAAGATAATCATGTTCCAGTATTGCATACCAGACTTCTATCTCTACACACATTTGCTCTGCTTTTTTGTATCTGGTTGTGGATATCATTTTCTCATGATTTTCAAGAAAACACTGAAAGGATTACTTAGCCTCTTTGTATTTCAATCTTGCTTCTTTTTCTTCTTTCTCTGTCTGGACTTTAAATTTTTTAGCATTAAAGGCCTGTCTTTTGTTTTGTTTTGTTTTATTTTATTTTTTACTCAATTTTGCAAAAGCACTGTATCATGGATCATTATTGATCATTTTCATAGCTTGCTCCCATGAAGCATTAGATGGTACCCACTTTTCCTTCCGTAATTCTTTAAATCCTTGCCTTGCTTCTTCCTCCTTTGTATTCCAAGTATATGGTATTTTTGCTGGTTGGATTTCTTCCTCTTCTTTACTGATAGAAAAATCAGCTACAGTTGCCTGCTTAGATGTTTCTTCTCCAGCATTACTGGACACTTCAACACTTCCATTCTGAACAGCAGAGACACTAGTAAGTTGTGCTTGTTCTACCGTTGCAAATGTTACTGTGATTTCATTATCTGCAACAGTAGCAACAATATAAGTAACTTCAGGTGCAGGAATAACTGTAACAGTTCCACCAACAGTACTAGAAGCATAGATGAAAGCACTGGCATTGGCTGCATGGAGCATCAGTGGCTGCTGCAAAAATAGCAGCTCCTGCTTCTGCAGCAGCCATGGTGCTCACTGTGGTCAGAATTCTTTTGTAGGAACTGGGGCTATTGATGCTGAAGCACATTCTTCTTGCTTACTGCTTTCTTCAGCTTTGATCATTGCATGCGGGTTTGATTTTGTAATAAGACTTCCAACAACAAAGGTATTCTGGTATCCTTCAAGATCCTCAAGTTCTTTAGGTTTGGCCCAGAGGGATTCTTTTGTTTGAAAATTATAATAGTAAGGCTTTCCAGAGTCAGATTTGTGCTCCTTCCAGGGGCATTTAGATAAAAGTTGCTCAGCAGGTGTTTTAAGATCTACTTGGTTTCTCCCAAGTAGACTGTTTTGTTTCAGTACTGTAGTAGTAAGTGCTTCTATCGGGTGATTTACCGTCAGTCCACATTGATTTTGAGACAGATGATGTACTTTCTTCTATATATGTATTCCTTTCTCCTGGCAGTAAGGCAGGCAGATTGCAGGGAAGCATGAGGTGTTATATGTCCATCATTACAGGCATCTATCCCATTGGTGGCCTTCCCATCAAGGGCATCATTTGTGGCATCATTCCATCAGTTACAGAAGGCATTTTCGCTTTCTGACCCTTAAGGTGCACTCCAACTGGGGCATAATGCATGCCAGGATGCGCTATCATGAGGCCTCCACATTCAGCTCTTCTCCCCAGCCTCAGTGTCTGGCTCAGACTGTTTGACCAGTGGCCACTGCTGCAGCTAGAGAATACACACCAGGGCCTGGGTTCACTCTTCTTTTCTTGTTGAGTCTGAGTAGAGGTTTGTCGATTTTATTTATCCTTTCAGCAAATTTTATTTATCCTGGTGTCATTAATCTTGCCTATTTTTATTTTTATTTTTTAGTTTTTGCTTCATTCATTGAAACTCTGATCTTTATTATTTCCTCCCTTCTACTTATTTTAGGTTTTGGTTATTCTTCTTTTTCTAGTTCCTTTAGATAGAAAGTTAGATTACTTGAGAATTTTCCTGTTTCTTGACATAGGCCTGTATAGCTATGAACTTACCCCCTTAGACTGCTTTTGCTGCATCCCATAAATTTTGGAAAGTTGTATTTTCATTTATCCCAAGGCAGTTTATGATTTCCTATTTGATTTCCTCTTTGATCCATTGGTTGTTTAATTCATGTTTTTTAAACACTCTGTATCTGTGCTTTTTCCAGTTTCTTCCTGTTGTTGATTTCTAGTTTCACGCCACTGTGGTCGTAAAAAATGCTTCATATAATTTCAATCTTCTTGAATTTATTGAAGCTTGTTTTGTGGCCTAACATGTGGTCTATAATGAAAAAAATGTTCCACAAACACTTCAGAAAAATGTATATTCTGCAGTTTGGGAATGAAATGTTCTACTAATATCTGTTAGGTTAATCTGGTCCAATGCGATATTTAAAGCCTTTTTTTTAAATTTTCTGTCTGGACAATCTATCTATTGAAGTAAGTGAAATATCAAAGTCCCCAACTATTATTGTATTTTTTCATAATTATTTGTTTTATATACACAGGTTCTCCTGTGTTGAGTAGATATTTATAATTGTTATATCCTCTTCTTGAATTGACCCCTTTATTTTGCAATATCCTTGTCTCTTTTTACATTCGTTTTGAAGTCATTTTGTCTGATATGAGTATCGCTATCCCAGCTTTCTTTTCATTTTTACTTGCATGAAATATATTTTTCCATTCCTTCACTTTCAATCTATATGTGTCTTTCGATCTAAAGTGAGTTTCTTGAAGACAGCACATAGATGGGTCTTTTTTTATCCATTCAGCCACCCTATGTCTTTTCATTAGAGCATTTAGTCCATTTAAAGTACTTATTGATAGGTATGTGCTTATGGCCATTTGTTCATTGTTTTTTAGTTGTTTTTATTATTCTCTGTTCCTTTCTTCTTCCTCTTGATCTCTTTTAGATTTGCTGGTTTTCTTAGTGTTTTGATTGGGTTCCTTTCTACCTTCTGTGTATTTTTTAGTTTTTGGTTTGTGGTTACAGTGGGGTTCATACAGATCTATCTCTATTTACAGCAGTCTATTTTAAGCTGATAGGCATTTAAGTTCTAGTACATTCTAAAAGCACTACATTTTTACACACCCCTCCATACTTTGTTTTTGACACCATGTTTTATATCTTTTATTTTTATGTATCCCCTACTTATTACAGTTATAGTTGACTTGGCTATTTTTGGGTTTTTTTTAACCTTCATATTAGCTTTTTATGTGGTTGAGGATCGTGTTTATTATGTTTGCCTTCGCTGGTGAGACTTTTTTCTTTCCTATATTTTCTTATTTCTGATTATGGCCTTTTCTTTTTTATATAAAGAAGGGATCATTTAACATTTCTTATAAAGCCAGATTAGTGGTGGTGAATTCCTTTAGTTTTTACTTGTCTGGGAAACTCTTTATCTCTACTTCAACTCTGAAGGCTAACCTTGATGGATATAGTATTCTAGGCTGTAATTTCCTTTCTTCCCATACTTTAAATATTTCCTGCCATTCCCTTCTGGCCTGCAAAGGTGCTGTTGAGAAATCAGCTGACTGCCTAATGGGGTTTCCCTTGTATGTGACTTGTTTCCTTTTTGCTGACTTCAAGATTGTCTCTTTAACTTTTGCCATTTTAATTATGATATGCCTTGGTGTGGGCCTCTCTGGTTTCATCTCGTTTGGGAACTCTCTGTGCTTCCTGGACCTAAATGTCTTTTTCCTTTCTCAGATTAGAAAAGTTATAAGCCATTATTTCTTCAAATATACTTTCTTCCCCTTTCTCTCCGTGTTCTTCTAGAATCCCTATCATGTGACTGTTAGAGTGCTTGATGTTGTCCCAGAGTTCCTTTATACTATATTCATCTTAAAATATTTTTTTCATTTTGCTGTTCTGATTTGGTGATTTCCACTATTGTGTTTTCCAGGTTGCTAATCCATTCTTCTGTATTATCTAATCTGTTGTCAATTTCTCCTGATGTAATTTTCATTTCAGTTATTGTATTCACCTGATTAGTTCTTCAGTATATTTTTATATTTTCTAACTTTGTTGAAATGCTTTCTGAGTTCTATATGTTTGCTGAGCATCATTATGACCATTTCTTTGAATTCTTTATCAAGTAAATTACTTATCTCCATTTGATTAGAGTTTTTATCTGGGGTTTTTTCATGTTCCTTCATTTGAGCCATATTCTTCTGTCTCCCATTTTGTTTGACTTTCTGTGTTTGTTCCTATGAGTATGATGAAATAGATATCTCTCCCAATTCTGAACATGTGGCTCCATGTAGACTGTATGCTGGAAGGTTTTGGCAGGTTGGTGACAGTCAGGGCTAAGCATATGCGGTACCTGGTGCACCAACCAACAACAAGGAGTGAGGTCCAGACAGGGCAACCTGGTACACACATACTTGGCAGCTCCCTATTATTGACTGGTCATGGCCAGAACAGAGTTGGGGCAGGGCAGCCTCATCTGTGCACTCCTTCTTGCCCTTCTGATCTAGGAAGGGCTGCCCAGTGTACACACAGAGCACCATGTTGCTCTAATTGTCTGTTGCCTGAGCCAGTTCTGCACCAGACTGTCCTGATCATTGCTGTGCCCTAGTAGTTTTGTACTTTCTTCATACAAGGCAGCCCTTGTGCATACATCACAGCACTTTGCTAGTCCCACCCTTTCTCTGGGCAAGACAGCCCCACATGCCATACAGCACCAACTCACTATCTCATTTTCTCTGGACAAGTCAGCCCTGCATGTGGGTATTGCAGTGCTTTGCTAGTTCCACACTCTCTCTCAGCAGATAAGCCCCATACGCATACACACATCCCAGTAGCTGTGTGCAGATGCATCCTGCCATACCCGATGGGTCAATCTCCAGAAGGAAGGCCATGAGTACCTGTGCCATGGCTCCCTCCTGTTCCTGCTGGAGCTAGCTTCAGAAGGGGTGGCTGGGAAAGTGCTAAGGCAGCCCTGCAGATCAGCCAGAGAACTGGGATAAAGCACCCACCTGATATCCAAGTACAGGTGAAAACAATGGTACTTGCCAGTTCCTCCAGCACTGGAGTGTCCCTTCAATTCCCACAGAACTCTTGCAGTTCCCTAACTAGATATATGAGGTCTTTCTCTCGTTTTGTTGTGTAGAAGCTGTTCAATTGGCCCTTGGTTGCCTCTTAGGGGAAACTGCCCTAAATATAGGTATACATTTGATGTGTTTTCGGGAAGGGACAAGCCCCACGTCCTCCTACGCTGCCATCCCGAACTCAAATTTAACCAGTGAACAATTCAGTGTCATTTAGTGCATTCACAAGGTTGTGCAACCACCACCTTTATCTAGTTCCAAAATAGCTCCACTACTCCAAAGTAAAACTTCTTACCCGTTAAGCAGTTCCTCTCCACAGCCCCTGACAACCACCAACTAGTTTTCTATTTCTGTAGATTTACCTATTGTAGGTATTTCATACTGGTGGAATCATACAGTGTGACCTTTTGCATCTGCCTTCTTTGACTTAATGTTTTGGAGGTAACACTCACATCATAGTATGTCTAAATAATATTCTGTTTCATGTACATACCACATGAATGGTTATCCATTCATCCATTTATGGACATGTGGACTATTTCCACCTTTTGGTTACTGTGGATTATGCTGCTATAGTTTGAGAATTGGTTCTCACTTTTTTTTGGGGGGGGGTATATATCTAAGAATAAAATTGCAGGGTCATATGGTAATTCCATATTTAACTTTTTAAGGAACTGCCAAACTGTTCTCCACAGTGGCTGAACCATTTTACGTTCTCATTAGCCATGTACAAAGGTTCCAATTTCCCTACACCCTTGCCAACATTTGTTATTTCCTTTTTTTTTTTCACCATTCTAGCCATCTTAATGGGTCTGAAGCAGTACCTCACTGTGGCTTTGATTTGCATTTCCTTAATGACTAATAATGTTGAACATCTTCTCACGTAGCTGTACTCATAATCTTTTAAGTATTCTTACTACGTGTGAAGAAATACCCTTGTTTTAAGTCCTGCTTCCCCAGTATAAGGAGTGAAAACTCAAATTCCTCCATTCCCCTGTAGCTAGACCCAGCATGTGATCCAGACTCTAACAATAACACATATGCAAAAAAGATTGATATGGAATCAAATAACAAGAGAAAAGAGGCTCTATTTCCATTTTACTGGGGCAGATGGTGACAGATGGATGAATCCAGCTCTGGGAGACAAGAACAGCAGTAGTTTCCCAGTGATTACAAGGTCAATTCTTGGCTCATAAGTGACATCAAAGTATCAACTGAAGTATTTCCTCTAGGATTCCATGAAGCAATGGCAATAGCTGAGGTTTCTGTATCAATACAGTGTAGAACACTGTAGAAACTAAGACTCACACCTCATTCTCCAGCCCTACCCGCAATTCTGTGGGCTATAAAATATCCACTTGGTAACTTCCTTTTCTATTATATCATTATTCTAGAAGAAGCACTAGATTTATTTTACCTAGCTCCAAACTGAACACTTAGAATGAATGTCAAGTAATTACACAGAGGCAGGTCTAGCTGAACCTAAGAAAACTTCCTAACATTTAGATGTCTACTGAATTTTTTTAATTGAAATAAATTACCTTAAAACAGAGTAAACAACAAATGATTGCAAATGTAATGTTGCTATTACATCTGTCAGGAATACTGTGAAGAAGGTGGATGGAGAGTTGAACAAGATGGCCTTTAGGTGCCCTGATTGACCTGCAGGGCTTCTACAGCACTCTCCCAGCTGTTTTTCTCCTCTGTATTTCTACCATATATCCTGTACATCTTAAAGATAAAATCACCTATGTTGTCCATTAAACTTAACTCAAATATTTACTAATTTATTAGCAACTAACTCTAGTTTTTGTCATGTAACAATTCATATGAACATTCAGGCTAAACCTTATTCTTTATTATCTTTTACTTTACTATATAAGAAATGCATGTCCATTATAAGAAAAAAAATTACAGATAAACAGAAAAGAAAAAATCCATAATCCTACTTACTCATCTGAGAAAAAAACAATGAAAATATATTGGTGGTCATCTTTCAAAACATTTTTTCCTATATTGAAATTCACCTATAAAAAAAGATTATTATAAAAATAGAATAGCTAACATGTAATTAGTGCTAACCACATGCCAGTCTCTATTCTACATGCTCTCTGTATTTTAACTCATATAATCCTCATATCCATCATGATGCACTATGATTTTTATTTTACAAATAAGGAAACCAAAACACAGAAAAAAAAAAGTAACTTGCCCTAGGTCACTTGGAATTAAGTGGCAGAACCACCTAGCAGTCTGACCCCATAGTTTGCACTGTAACATTATGTTAAAATGACTCTACACTGCTTCCAAAAGACTGATCATAGTATACACACTAAATATATAACATTCCCCTAATACATTATATTTTTCCATTTCACTAATTATTTAAATCATAAAATTGTGGGAAATACACTCATATTTTAAGATATACTGATATTTTAAAATCTACACATAAAATACCAAATTTAAAGAAATCTTTAATGTTAAATTATATTTCACTTATATGAACAAGTTGCACCTCAGTGAGAAAATAGCTTACTCTTATGATCCTGAAGCTACTCTAGGACAAAACACTCTAGAATTCTGCCCCTCCAAAAATTAATCTTTATAAAACTTTCCTGCTATGTACATTTCATGATAACATGATTTTAAATTCCTCAGATGCATGTGTTTTTCTCCCCTCCTCCCCTTTTCTTTAAAGGGAAAAAAAAAAACCCTCAAAACACCCAGCATACCACAGGGCATTCACAGTAGGCACTCAATAAATATCTGATAGACTGGTTAGACAATGCTATATTGAAATAGAGAATATGCAGAAACAAAGATCCTTTCTCTTATCAGAAAACCATATGGATAGCCAAAAAGAATTCTACCCCTATAATACATACTGACGTATCACAAGATAAACAGCTAACATTGCTACCATCTTTGCCTAAATGCTGAACTCTTGACTGCACTAAGGTCAAGTAAATACACAAAAAGGCAAGGTACAAACTAAGTAAATTTCTTTTTTAAAGAGGAATGGGGCAAGAATCTTAGACACACAAATGATAGGCAAAAACAAATGTTGTAAAGGACTGGCAACATACAGTTCCTAACAAACTCCAATTACTCTGTGATGTTCATCACACTATAAAATGTGCCCAGGTCCTGGAAAATCATTTGGCCTTAGAGCAGCCCCCTACAAAGAAGGAAGTCAATTAACGATTGACCTTAGATTTCAAAATTTGGCTAATCCTAATGAATTTAAGAACTGTTACAGTTCAAACTTTGAATATGTGGGGGTTTTTTAAATAATTTTTTCATTTTTAAATTACAGTTGGCATAAAATATTATGTTAGATTCGGGTGTACAACATGGTGATTAGAAATTTATATAACTTACAAAGTGCTCACTCCGAATCTAGTAGCTATTTGACACCATACATAGTTATTATAATACTACTGACTATTCTCTTTATGCTGTACTTTACATCCCCATGGCTATTTTGTAACTACCAATTTGTACTTCTTAATCCTTTCCCCTTTTTCAACAACCCCTATCAACTCCCTTCTCATCTGACAACCATCAAAATGTTCTCTGTATAAGTTCTGTTTTGTTTGTTCATTTTTTTTAGATTCCACATGTAAGTAAAATCATACAGCATTTGTCTTTCTGTCTGACTTAACTCCACTCAGTACAATGCCCTCTGGGTCCATCCATGTTATTAAGATGGCAAGATTTCATTCTTTTTACAGCTGAGTAATATTCCAATGTATATATCTGCTACCTCTT
This sequence comes from Eidolon dupreanum, assembly GCA_028627145.1. Classification (NCBI taxonomy): domain Eukaryota; kingdom Metazoa; phylum Chordata; class Mammalia; order Chiroptera; family Pteropodidae; genus Eidolon; species Eidolon dupreanum. Next base: position 77,337,376 of record CM053503.1, on the reverse strand, counting down.
CTTTATCCATTCATCCACTGATGGACACCCAGGTTGCCTCCATATCTTGGCTATTATAAATAATGCTGCAATGGACATGTAGATTCACATGTCCCTTCAAAGTAGTGTTTTGGGTTTGTTTGGATAACTACCCAAAAAGGGGATTACTGGACCCTCTGTCTCTTGATATAGCCTTTGTTTTAAAGTCTCTGTTTTGTCTAATTATAGGTACTGCTACCCTAAGTTTTGTATCCATTTTCATGAAATATCTTTCAATCCCTTTACTTTCAGTCTGTGTGTCTTTCGATTTGAAGTGAGTCTTAGAGGCAGCATAGGTAAGGGTCTTGTTTTCTTCCTTCAGCTACTATATCTTTCGATTGGAGCATTTAATTCACTTACATTTAAAGTAACTGTTGATAGATATGTAGTTATTGCCACTTTATCATATATACTTTCGGTGTTTCTTCTTCCTCTACCTCTTCCTCTTCTTCTTCTTAAAGAAGTTCCTCCAACATTATTTATAATGCAGGTTTGGTGGTGATAAACTCTTTTAGCTTCTTCTTGTCTGGGAAGCTCTTTATCTGTTCTCTGATTCTAAATGATAGCTTTGCTGGGTAGAGTAATCTCAGTTGTAAGTCCTTGCTTTTCAACACTGAATTTTTGGTGCCAATTCCTTCTGGCCTGCAAAGTTTCTATTGAGAGATCAAATGACAGTCTTATGGGAACTTCCTTATAGGTAACTTTTAGGTAAATGCTTTTCTCTTGCTGCTTTTAAGATTGTCTTTAGCCTTTGGAATTTTAATTATGATGTGTCTTGGTGTGGGCCTCTTTGGGTTTATCTTGTTTGGGACTCTGCACTTCTTGGGCTTGTATATTTCCTTTGCCCAGTTAGAGAAGTTTTGTGTCATTTCTTCAAATAGCTTTTCAATTCCTTGTTCTCTCTCTTCTCCTTCTGGTACTACTATGATGCAAATGTTGGTATATTTGATGTTGTCCTAGAGGCCCCTTAAATAACCCTCATGGGGGGGGGGACGGGGGGATTCTTTTTTATTGTTGCTGTAATGATTGGGTATTTTCTGCTGCCTTATCTTCGAAATTGTTGATTTGCTGCTCTGCTTCATCTAATCTATTGCTGATTCCCTCTAATGTAGTCTTGTTACTGTATTCTTATTTTTACCCAGTTCTTTCTTCTCTACATCCACTTTTATATTTTGCATCTCTTTGTTAAAGTTCTCACTAAGTTCATCTATTCTTCCCCTAAGTTCACTGAGCATCCTTAAAACCAACGTTTTAAACTCTGCATAAGATTGCTTTTCTCTATTTTGTTTAGTTCTCTAGAGCTTTGTTCTTTCATTTGGGACATGTTTGTCTCCCCCATCCTGACAGCCTCCCTGCATTTATTTCTATGTATTAGATAGGGCTGCTATGTCTCTTGCTCTTAGTAGAGTGGCCTTATGTAGTAGGTAGCCTGTGAGGCCCAGTGACACAGTCTCCCTGGTCATCTGAGTTGGGTGATCAAGGTGTGTCCCTTGTTTAGGTTGTGTGTGCCCTCATGTTATAGTTGAGGCTTGATTGCTATTTGTATATCAATGGAAGGGACCAATCCTCGGGCTGATTGGTTGTAAGGACTGGCCAGTGAAGGGTTGACCCTATGGAAAAGGATTCACTTTAGCAGGGCTCTGGTGCCCGCCCAGTCTGCCATTTGGAAGTGTCATGCTCGGACACAGCCCTCGGTGGTGCTCTGGCTCTCTGAAGCTGGCCTCTGGGTGTGTCAGCCCTGGAGCCTCCTGGGAGAGGCCCTGCCACAGGCCAGGTTCAGCTGCAGCTTGTGCCCTACCTGATGCCACTTGGCAAGTCACCAAACTGCAGATGGCCACCACCTACACTGGGTTTGGAGGTGTCTCAAGGCCAAGTTGCAAACTAAGGTAGGCTGCCATTAATACCAAGGTTGAAGCTGTTCAGCAAGAGGGGATGCCAAGACCCGATGCTCTTTCTGTGAATTTTGTGAATCTTTGAGAGATTTTAGTTAAGTCTGCAGCTTAAGCCAAGACAAGCCAGTTCTATGGAAAAGCCACTGGGAGCGGCTTAGGTGGGTCCACAGTTTGGGTGGGGGGGGAGGCAGTCTCAGAGAATCACCAGAGCAGGGAGACCAGTGTTAGCCAGGTTAATGGAGACAGATGTCGCAGCCACTTACATCTGCACTCCAAGATGGGGGAGGGCTCAACAAAGAAACAATGGATCTGCCAGCACTTCTGTCTGGGAGAAAGTTGCCTGTCTGACCCTCACCCTGAAGCCAGACAACTCAGTGCCTCCCCATATGTCCCTGGCACCTTTCAATCTGCTGCTCCAGCACTGGAGCACAGCAAGTGATTCCATCAGCAAGTAAGGCATGGGCCCTTTAAAAGGAACATTTGCAACTCCAGCGGCCCTCCATCTCACTCAGCAACAATCTCTGCTTGTCTCCACAGTCGGAAGTTACAAGGTCTTCTCTTTCCAGCACTGGAATTCTGGGCTGGAGAGTGAGGTGTCGGGCCGAGACTCCTTGCTCCTCCAGGAGAATCTCTGCAGCCATGACATCCCTCCCGATTCTCAACTGCCACATGCAGGTGTGGGACCAGCCTGATCCATGTCTCCACCTCTCCTATCAGTGTTGAGTTGGACTCCTCTGCATGTCACCAGGTATAAGATTTCTGTTCAGCTAGATTCCAGGAGATTCCCAATGATGGCTATTCTGTAGTTTAGTTGTAATTCTGATGTAGTTGTGAAAGGAGGCAAGCACAGCATTTACCTACTCCGCCATCTTGACTGGAAGCCTCTGAATATGTTTTTTAATAGCATAAAACATTTAAAATAATTTCCTCTGCGAATTTTCAGATCCTTATCCATGAATATGGGGAATTTAATTAAAAATAATAACCTATATATTTTTTATGAATATAGAAGACCAGTATACTACAGATAACACAGCTAGTATGCTTTGACACGCTGGTCCTAATTACAAACAAGTTGTTTTAGAAATGAACAAATTATATAGTTATCCTTTCAGATTATAAATTCCTATGATTTCACAACACTGTCAAACTTTTATACAACCATACATAGCAGCTTACCCTCCCAGGTTTCTAGACACACAAATTTAGTTTATCAATTCTGTGAACTATTCAAATAAACTAAATAGTAAAACAGGATAAAATGACAGCACCAGATTTCATTTTCAAAAATATATAATACTTTTAAATGTTTTTCTTAGATTGAGCATATAATCTAGATTATACTTTTTCCTGTCCTTATTTCACTTTGTTACCTAAAAGACTGATCAAACAATATAGCATAGTTGCCTCTTCAAGATTATAGTAGTTTAATCTAAAGAGCACTGATATCAAGCCCAGAAAGTTTCCATATTTTACTCCTTGTATTCAAGAGTGTAAATTTAAATACAGCAGCCCATTATAACCAAAAAAGGTAATATTAATTCATAATAAATATTTTTCCACAAATCATTAACAATTGCTAATTCTAGGTGATGAATACATGGGTTTGGGTTTGTTTTATTATTTTTAAAGTGTCCTGGATATATGAAGAATAAAACCTAGTCTAACGTCCAGGGTTCTAGCTTGGTTGACTAGATTAGTGTTTCTTCAAGTGTGATTCCTGTACAGCAGCATAAGCATCACCTGGGAAATAATTAGAAAATACAAATTCTTAGGTCCACCCCAGGCCTACTCAATCAGAAACTCTGAGGGTAGTGTCCACCATTCTGTTTTATAACAAATCGTCCAAGTAATTATGATACATACTGAAATTTGAGGACCATCTGACTAGATAGAAGATCTTACCATTCATTAAGAACAGAAAAACAAGAGAAGCAGGCTGCAGCAGAGGAGACAATTAGGATAAATAAAAAGTCTTGGTGTTTTATCAATTCACCTTCTTTTCCTTCCTTCCTGCCATACCCATAGGTGGACACTTTCTTCCTTATTTCTAATTCCACCCAGATAAATTCATTTAGCATTCATGAATTTATGCTATTTACATTATACTTTTTTTAATCCCTAAATTCTCAGTCCAAAATACACATTTTGATTTCCTGGGAGAATTTTTTAAAATACTGATGCTCAGGTCCTATAAAATACCAATAAAATCAGATTTTCTGGGGGTGGGGACAGGCGAAAGTATCTTTTAAAAGCTTCCCATGCAATTCTAGTGTGCAACGAGAACTGAAAACCACACAGTCCAAATGAAAGTTCTTGTCTCTACCAGTCTATAAGTCTATATTTGTCTATATTTCCAAGTATGATGCAAAAACTACTTGTATCATAATCACAAAAGGCATATTTCTCAAAATGATAGTCAAAATACTCTTCAGTGATGCATACATATACAACTTTTTTATAAACAGTTATTTACTTTTACAGGTTTTTTTTCAATTGCAAGTGATATATTTTCTATGTATGGCAGTGAGAGTTTCATTTTAAAATATTCTGGTTTTTAAAAGTAAGTCAATTAAAAAAAAAACACTAAATAAAAAATAGTACAAAGGATAAGGCAAAGACTGAAAAGATGTCAAACAAAAAAGTTTGGTTAACTTTGACCCTGAGCCCTATACCCCAGCAGTCCTAACCAGAAACTACAGAAGTGAAGTCAAGAAATTTACATCTTTAACAAATATTCACAGATGATTCTTATTCACTAAAGCCTGAGAAATGCTCTAATAAGAGGTATGTGAGCCTTTGCTAAAAGGCAGAGAACAAGCTTGAATGTAAAAGGGAATCCCCCCCATTCCATTCATTTCACTACCACCACTTAACTGATCTCACAGATGGATGACCCCCCACTACACCTGCTCAGTGAGGAAGAAGTGCAGTTTTTGCTTTGAGACTTAGATCCCATCCTGACTTCCTATTCCATCTCTTTATTGAAAATCTCCCAGAAGCCAGAGCTCATTCTAATTTTGCTCTCTTCTTTTCACCTTTCTCATCCTCAACAACAGCCCTATACCTTGAGTATTCCCACTCCAATATGACCACCTCCTGTTCCATGCTAATTCATATTTCCAGCTATTCTGTGAAGCTAATTCTTTTAAAATGTCACGATTGAATCATCCCCAGGTGTATTTGTACTCTCAAATTCCAATGATAAATATTCTCTATCCATTCAAATTGAAAACTTTTTCGATGTTCATATATTATGACATGATTATAAACCACCTCTATAGACAGAGTATTGAAGATTTCACTTCACATACCAACTTTTATCCACTAGTAGTAGCCAGCAGTTCTCAACCTCGACTGCACATTTGCATTACCTGGGGAGCTTTTAAATATCCCCAATTGTTTTCGGAGTCTCTGTGATATAAATCTATTTCAAAATTATATTGATTATATTCAGTAAAATTAGATCTTCTCATTCAACATTCAACATTTTGTACAGACTGCAGTCTAACATACTATAAATCTTTGAGTATGTGAAATTCAGACATAAAAATCTATTCCGTAATAAATATGCCACCAAAAAGTTTACTACATCAAGTGAAAAATATATTCTTTAAAAAGTAATAAAATTCACTCTACTTTCGGTATGACAAAATGTTTAAATTTAGAAAGTTACAATTCTAATGAACACTTGGCAAAGGGAGTCACAGTTGTATCCACTTCCTGCCATAAATGCCAGCAGCAAGTACATCCAATTTCAAGTTCCTTTGGAGCCAATGAGTGGGCAGAAGACAATCATAGCCAAAATGGAGAACACATGATATTCATTCTTTGCAAAAAATCAGCACTGAATTACAACCAGGAAGGGAAGCCATCTGTCACAAGAAAAAAAAGAAGGCAGTAGCTATCAAGGACTATAATATGCCACCTAAACCTGAGCAGAGTCAAGTTTTAGATTTTAATTCCAGCTAACTCTTGCAATACGCAACAATTTTCAAAATTATCAGTGCCAAATTAGGAATGGAATGGGTAAGACAAAAAAAAAAAGAAAAAAAACTACCAACACTGTAACTCTATCACACTATTAGGAAGAACACCACAGCAATTAGAAACTAAACACATGTAAAAATTCAGAAACAAGTCAACACTTCAACAAATTCAATTCCTTCTAGTACAGAAAGCATAGGCAGTTTTATCTGCATTTTATTTATAGCCTATGAATACTTGCCCAGAATGAAAAAAAAAAAAAAAAAAGCAACTTCCCAAATATGAAGGTAAAAGTGAACCACAAGTTAAAAAGAAAAAAAAAAAAACCTTTACTACTGCCCTATCCCCTTTACCTAACCCACCTCCAACCACCTTCGCCATCCTCCAACCACTGTAGTCTACTCTTTGGGATTCCACCTCTAATAAGGTAAAATCATTGTAATGTAGGGAGGAAGCAAGAGAACTAAAATGTTAAATCAAGCTATATTCAGAGACTACAATAACGCTGATCAGCCCTAGAGACAGACCAGGAGGAAACCAGCAGAACAATGGACTATTTCTGCTTAAATTGCTAACAAATTATTTCCCAACTCTGTGAAGGGAAAAGTCTTTAAGTCTTTCTCTACACAAAATAAAATCATTCGTCCCCTAAGGCTAAAACCATGGGGAAGCTATGGATCAAAGCCTGGGAACTGCCAACAGGCCTTTCACCCTAGTATTCTTAACTTTTCACACTATACTCTTTTCCTTTCACACAGTATGAACATACCATGAAAGGAAAATGGATAAACAAAGTATTTAAAGTGCAATTCACAGAAACTAAGAATGAAATATAAAGTGAATATGCCAAACACTCAGGGTCCCTCTCAAGTGTCTTTTTCGCAGTCTCTCCCACTGTCTTTTGCTCTGTCCCTCTGAGTCTCTCTCAGGTGCTCTCACTCTCTGCCTCTGAGAAGAGACCATACTCTATGGAGCATTACTCCTTCTCTAATAAACTTTGACTCTAACTCTAGTGTACATTTGAATTCTTTCTTGCACTCAAAGAACCCTTTCTTGGTACAGGACATTTGGGGGAATTTGCCCTGTCCTGCATCAACTGGGCAATTAAATAGATTTGAAAACAGAATCTTAAGTGTCAGTCCTATCTTCTGCATGGTAATCTTAAATCCATTAAAATCAGTTTCAGACACAGTAGGTTTCTAGGCTTCAGAGGAAAACAAAACTAATTAAACATTAGTTACCATCATTTTTAAATCACAAAATACAGTTGATGTTTAATTCAAACAAAGTGTAGCCACCAGACCTCAATTTATTTAAATTAGCATTTTAAACTGTCATTAGAATGTATAAAAGCTGTTTTCAATCACAATATATTATTTGTGAAATTAGAATTGGTCACACTAATTCTGGTTTAGTTACTTACTTGCTAATATTCCTCCCTTCATTCAAGTGTAACCTTACTTTCTCTCAGTCTTCTCTTAAAAAAAAAAAGTAATTTCCTCTAGAATAAATTCATCTAAGTATTTAACTGTTAGGTAGTTAAGCAGACATGAACAATGGGAAAAAAAAGAAGCGAAGGCCCAGCCCAGGGACTGCCCAAAGAGCACCTGTTTTGTAGTTATAAATCACTCCTGCATCCTGAGAGACAAAGGAATGGAGGGCCATAAACATATAGCTAGTTTAATCCAGCCACAGATGAATGTACAGTAAGGACTACTCTGATCCTCTCTTCATCTCAGCCTCGTTATACCATCATTATAATATCATGCCTATGCCCAGAAGTTCACAAATCTAATAACAGACGGAATTCTGGGTAACTGCATGCACAGTAAGCAAAGAGTTATATATAACAGCCAACTGTCAATCAAAATAACCTCACATGCCAATTATCTAGAAATGGCTTTGTAACCTATGGTTATGGCCCTAATATATACAGACCTCCCCACCTCCACAAGGTTACAGCCCTCTTTGCTGTAACCTACGCCTCACTTGGAATGCACTTTAATCATACTTTTCCTTTCCACATGGTTGTAGCCTATTTAGGCATGACCCGCTACTACCTCAAAACATGCCTTTAGTAAATTTTACTTTTCCTAAATCTCACTGAGATGTAATTCTTTCTGAATCAAGAACCCCACTGTCATCAAGGCAATGCCAGAGTTCAGACGACCCCAAGCGGTAACACAACTACTAATTTATTTTTTCTTTCAGATCTTCACATACAAAGGAATATTCTAAAAAAGAACAGCCATTAAAATTTTAATTAGAAGGCTGTATACTTCAAAAATTATTTTAAATTAAATCGATGACGGGAAACATACCTTATATTCCTTAAGGATACTGACATTGGATTAAACATGGCGGAATGAGAGACGTCCCCAGATCTCTCCCCTTGAAACAATAAGCTGAACATCTAAAACCCAACAAAAAACACACAAACTGCACACCAGCACATCTGAGCATGGAATCTGCACATAAGAGTTACCACAGGTCAGAACCCAGGGTGTTGGTGGTGGACTGAGAGAAATAAAGTAGCTGCCTCACGAAGCCTCCCGAGCTCCCAGCAGGAGGAGGAGGGGGAGGGGTGAAGGGGCACTGACTTCCCTGAACAGCCCTGCCTGGGAGTGCTGTGAGCTCCACACAGCCGGCAGTAGTGTCCAGTCATCAAGGCAGAAGGCAGAAAAACAGGGATGGCAGAAAAGTGGGGATGGCACAGAAACAACAGTTGATTTACCAGCCTCAGCTGCAAGACAGAAGCTGAGCTGCAGCTCCCAACCAACAAAGAGGACCCCGCCCCCATACCCTCCAAGACACAACACTGTGGAGCCAAAGAGGAACCTGAGCAAACGCTACCAAAACTGTCCCTAACATTGACAAGGGCTGAAATTGAGGGTAGTGAGCGTGATAAAACATCCATAAGAAAAAAACGGACTTTATTAAGACTTTATATAAAGCAAAGAACCAAGAGGCTTAGATACCACTTACTAGAAACCAAAAGGAAAACATCTTCTTTGCAACAGTCTAGGACCATAATAAATCTTCTTTCTGGCGCGGAGGGGAGGGGGGCGTGGAGTGAGAAGCACAATACATTTCCATTAATGCCAAGGCGGAGAAAGAGTCCATTAAACACCATGAACAACCAAGGTGACAAGGCATCTCAGAAAGAAAGAGAAAAATCTCCAGAAAATAAGCTTATAAATGTAGAAATATGCCACTTAAATGACAGAGAATTCAGGATGGTACTTCTGAAAAAACTCGGTGAGATCTGAAACAAATAATATCAAAAATATCAGAAATTTAAAAAACAACTAGATAAGCAGAATGAGTTCTTTAGCAAGGAGACTGAAACCCTCAAACAGAACCAAATTGATGTTCTGGAGATAAAGAACATACTGTAAGAGCTGAAAAATGAAATAACAAACTTTAGAAATAGAGTTGACCAAATGGAAGAAAGAATCAGTGATATCAAAGACAGAAATCTAGAAATAAATCAGAAGGAAGAAGAGAGAAACTGGAGAATAAAAATTAATGAAAAAGAAATACAAAAACTAGCTGATACCATCAGAAGAGGAAAAATAAGTATAATGAGAATTCTTGAAGGGGAGGTAAAGGAGCAGGGATTAGAAAGCATTTTCAGACAAATAGTGGATGAGAATTTCCCCAATCTAAGGAGTGAGCTGGAACTCGGAATTCAAGAAGTCAACAGAACACCCAATTATCTCAACCCAAAAAGGCCTTCACCAAGACACACTGTTTTAAAGTTCTCAAAAATCAACGACAAGACAGAATTATCAGGGCAGCCAGGAAGAAGAAGATGGTAACCTATAAAGGAAAACCCATTAGATTATCATCGAACTTCTCACTACAAACCTTACAAGCCAGAAAGGAGTGGAATCAAATATTCAAATTATTAAATGAGATTAACCACCAGCCTAGAACAATGTATCCAGCTACGTTATCCTTTAGATATGAAGAAATAAAGACCTTTCCAGACATACAAAATTTGAGGGAATTATCTACTAAGAAGCATGCACTACAGGAAATACTGAAAGGAGTCAGCTCACCTAAAACAAAATGACAAAAAAAGAAATACATAATTAGGAGTAAAGTGACTATCAGGCAAATAGAAGCTGAGGAGTGCAACCCTTACTAAGAACAGGGCATTATAAGCTTAAACAATAAGAATAGAATTGCTATAGCAAGATAGTAGTTCACCATACATAGGGACAAACTGAGATAACAATGACTAAAAAGGGGAGGATTCAAAGATCCAAATTCACAAAGAGAAATGGAGATAAGGCACACACAGAAGAAAATGGACGACTGTATATATATATAAAAAACTATACATATTTATAATAATATCCACACACTAAATATTTAGAGTTGAAGTACATAACATAAAACAAGTAGGACCAAAAGAAAAAACCACAAAAGCCAACCAAAATTAAAAAATAGGAACACAAGGACAAAGCAATGGAAACCGAGCTACCAAAAAGCAAAAGAAAAAATGGCTATAAGAAGACTCATATTTCAATAATCTCCCTAAATGTAAATGGACTGAATTCACCAATAAAAAGGCACAGAGTTGCAGAATGGATCAAAAAACAAAACCCAACCATAGGCTGCCTCCAGGAGACACATTTCAGTTCCAAAGACAAACATAGTCTCAGGGTTAAAGGGTGAAAAATAATATTTCAAGCAAGTGGCGTTCAGAGAAAAGCAGGAGTAGTAGTACTAATATCAGATAAAACAGACTTCAAAGTCAAAAAGGTAAAGAAAAATACTGAGGGACACTTCATAATGATAAAGGCAATCATGCACCAAGAAGACGTAACACTTATTAATATCTATGCTCCCAATTAGGGAGCCTCAAAATATATAAAGCAATTACTAATAGAACTAAAAAGAGAAACAGACCGAAACACTATCATAGTAGGGGACCTAAATATCCTACTGTTGGATATGGACAGATCATTCAAACAAAAAATCAATAAGGAAATAACATCTTTAAATGATACATTTGATCAAATCTAAATAGACAAATCAGCAGTATGGAAATTGAAACAATCATCAAAAACCTACCAAAAAGTAAAATCCAGGACCAGACAGTTTCACCAGTGAATTCTAACAAACATTCAAAGAAGATTTAATATCTATTCTCCTCAAAATCCTCCAGAAAAATAAAAGAGGAGGCAATACTTCCCAACTCATTTTATGAGGCCAATATTACTACCAAAACCTGGTAAGGATAACACAAAAAAAGAAAACTACAGACCAATCTCTCATGCACACACATATAAAAATCCTAAATAAGATACCAGCAGACCGAATACAGCAATAATTAAAAAGATTATATACCACGATCAAGTGGGTTTCATCCCAGGGGCACAGGGATGGTTCAACATATGCAGATTAATTAATGTGATACACTACATAAACAAATTAAAAAATAAGAATTATATGATCGTATCAACAGATGCAGAAAAAGCCTTCAACATGATACAGCACCCATTTATGATCAAAACACTTAACAAAATCGGTATAGAAGGAAAGTACCTTCACATAATAAAGGCCATCTATGACAAACCCTCAGCCAACATTATACTTCATGGTGAAAAACTAAAAACCTTCCCTCTAA
>CM053503.1:77235031-77325738 GCA_028627145.1 Eidolon dupreanum | reverse complement strand
AGAAAATAAAATACCTAGGAATAAATTTAACGAAACATGTGAAGGGCCTATATAATGAAAACTACAAGACCCTATTAAAAGAAATCGAAAAAGATACAAAGAAATGGAAAGACAGTCCATGTTCTTGGATTGGAAGAATCAACGTAGTTAAAATGACCATATTACCTAAAGCATTACATAGATTTAATGCAATCCCCATCAAAAGCCCATCAGCATTTTTTAAAGAAATACAACAAAAATCATCTGATTTGTATGGAAGCACAAAAGACCCCAAATTGCCACAGCCACCTGAGAAAAACGAACAAGGCTAGAGGCATCACTCTGCCTGGCTTCAAATTATACTACAAAGTGACAGTAATCAAAACGGCATGGAATTGGCAGCAAAGCAGACATATGAACCAGTGGAACAGAATCAAGAGTCCAGAAGTAAACCCATATTCATACGGGCAGATAATTTTTGACCAAAAAAGCCAAAAACATACAGTGGAGAAAAGAAAGCCTTTTCAATAAATGGAAACCTAGGAAAACTGAAGCCACCTGCAAAAGAATGAAACTAGACATGTTGTCTATCACCACACACCAAAATTAACAAAATGGATTAAGAACCTAAATATAAGATCGGAATAAATAAAAAGCACAGAAGAAAACCTAGGAACTCAACTCAAGGACCTTAGACTTGAAGAGGATTTTATGAATTTGACCTCAAAGCCAAGGGAAGTAAAAGCAAAAATAAATGAATGGGACTACATCAAACTAAAAAGCTTCTGCTCAGCAAAAGAAACCATCAACAAGGTAAAGAGACAAACATTCAAATGAGAAAATATGTTTGCAAGCAATGCCTCCGATAAGGGCCTAATATCCAAAATATACAAAGAACTCATATAACTCAATAACAACAACAATAAAATGATCCAATCAAAAAATGGGGAGAGGACCTGAACAGACACTTCTCCCTAGAGGACATACAAATGGCCAACATGAAAAGATGCTCAACGTCACGAGCTATTAGAGAAATGCAAATCAAAACCACAATGAGATACCATCTCACACCTGTTAGAATGACTATAATCGACAGGACAAGTAACAGCAAATGTTGAAGAGGATGCAGACAAAAAGGAACCCTCATACGCTGCTAGTGAGACTGCAAATTGGTACATCACTATGGAAAATAGTGTACAGGTTCCTCAAAAAACTAAGAATTGATCTACCTTATGATCCAGGAATCTCTCTACTGGGTACTTACCCCAAAGACTTGAAAACCCATACCCGAAAAGATATTTGCACACCGATGTTCATAGCAGCATTATTCACAGTGGCCAGGACATAGAAGCAATCAAAGTGTCCTATGATAGATGATTGGCTAAAGAAGCTGTGGTACATATAGGCAATGGAATATTACTCGGCCATAAGAAGAGATGAAATACTGCCATTTGCAACAACATAGATCAACCTTAAAATAATCATACTAAGTGAAATAAGCCAGCCAGAAAATAACATGATATCACTTATATGTGGGATATAAATCTAAATATAAATCTAAAAGCAACAAATGAACAGGACAGAGACTCATGGACATGGACAATAAATAGACTATCATCCAGAAGGGAGAGGGGAGGAGGAAAAAATAAAAAAATAAAATGTTATAAATAATTTAAAAAATACTGATGATAAACAACAAAATAAACTTAACCTACCAAGTTAATGGTGCAATTTACTATTCTAATTATAGCAAAAATTAAGTCGATATAGTCCAGAAGAGATTTGCTCAAGAGTTCAACAAGTAGGACATTAACAAGTAGATCACCTCAATCAACAAACCTCTTAGAAAAATAGTCAAACAACAAAAAGAAATGTTCACATATCATGAATTAATGTGGACTTCTCCATTTGACTACTCAATGATAACATTTTGAGCAACAACAGAATAAGGCTACTTCTCTTTCTCTAAAATAATTTAGGTAAATGTGAAGAATGTATTTAGTGCCCTCTGTTTTTTTTTTCTGATAGTCTAGTACAGTGGAAAGAGACAATGGAGCATACCATCTGGGCTTGAATCCTGACTCTACCACTTAACAGTCATGTGGCCTTGGGCAAGTTACTTATTCTCTCTTAAGCCTCAGCTTTCATATCAATAAAAAATAAATAAATAACAGGACCTACCTCATAAGATTGTTATGATGATTAACAATATAGGCAGCGCACATAGAACAGGGTCTGCTCCGTAGTAAACACTACACTAGCTATTGTCTGTTGGCTATTACTACTTATTCTGTGGTCTAAAGCAGATGTCGACAAACTTTTTCTTTAAAGGGCCAGATAGTAAATATTTCAGGTTTAGAGGTTCATATGGACTCTGTTACCACTACTCAGCTAACGCTGTAGTGGGAAAACAGCTATAGACAATACAAAAAAAGTAAGCACGACTGGGTTCCAACAAAACTTTATTTATGGACACTGAAGTTTGGATTTCATATAATTTTCACATGTCACGAAATACTATTCTTTTGATTTTTTTTAATCATTTAAAGATGTAAAAACCATTCTTGGCTTGCAGGAATATACGAAGCCCATGGGCAGGATCTGGCCCACAGGCTGTTACATGATGACCTCTATCGTAAACCAGTGCTTCTTAAATACCAGTCTATGAACAAGTTTCTACCAACCCTTAATAAAATTGTCACTGTAGAATTAAAAGCTATATTTTCTTGGGAAGAAATGTCCTTTACTCTGAGATTATGTAATTTTAATTTCTTTAGTGTAAAAATGTTTTTCCCCTTATAAAATGGTAGTAAGAGTTTAAGGTCATGTACATTTTTTTAATTGCCTTTATTCGACAATCCTATATCAGCCTCCAGTCTCTACTTGTTTTTTGTTTTTGTTTTTGTTTTGAAAGGGGGGAAAGTTTGTTTATTTTTTTTTATTTTACTGGTATGTGAAACCAAGTCTGAGAATCATTAAAGTTTTCCAACTAATCAAAACAAGTACTGAGATGTGTTATTTACACCAGCTGATACAGACTGATTATTTAAACTAACCAAATTAGATCTTTACCATCTGCTCAATTGATCAACTATATCTCTTTTCTTTGTCCTTTCTCTTAACCTCATGTTAACTTATTCGCAAAAGCCCTTAGATTCCCTGATACTCCCATTCTTGTATTTACTCCTCCAACTAAAAGGTAGTGGAATTTTAATACAGTTTTTTAAGTTTAATAAATTACTGAACACATATTAATTTTTCAATAAATATTTTAAATAAGTATCTACATTCGTTCTTAGTTGAAATGCCACAATGACATTTTAGTTGGCATTGTAACCAGAGAAACCAAGATCTGTCACTTTACAGATATGAGACCTGAAAAGGTTATTGTCTTGATTTTTAGTTTCCTCACTTATAAATGAGAACAATATCACTTTCCAACTAGACTGTTGTTAGGATTAAAAGTAACACATGAAATAATCTGGTATGGTATCTGTAAATGCTCTATAAAAGTAGTTACTATGAACATGTTCACTGTGTCTCTACACCTGATACTCAGAGATATTTATTTCTGTGAGCAAAGAGCACTTTTCAGCGGCATATACTTATGTAAAATAACAGCTAAAAAAAGGAGCGCAACACAGAAATAGCTTAAAATAAACAGAATGAGTAAATATAAGCATTCTATGTAGCCCATTCTCAGGAAATCTCCATTGCCTTGTGAAGGTTAAGTCTTCATCATAAAAGACACATAGTTTAATTTATTTGCAAGAGTTTTGGATCCAACTAAATAGCCAGGAACTCCTTACCACAGAAAGAAAGTAGAGCAGTGAAAAAATTATTTCCAGAAATATTACATTCCTTTTGGGAAAGTACTCTATAATTTATGGATGAGTCATTTTGGAAATAAAAATGTTAAATAATGGATATGACTGTAACTGAAAATCCTGAAAGCTAATTACCCTGCTCAAAGTTTATGGTAACTCCTTCAGGAATATTAAGGCTACACTGGTAGTAATTAGTTATCCAAATGAAGCTTATTATCTGTTTGACCCACTTTATAGAAATATTGTATAGGTCCCATGCTACTACTTCCCTTCTCATAGCAGATTAGGCACTCTTCATACTTTAAAAAGTGTATACAACATTATTTGTACTTATGAAATGACTTCATTATAATTCAATTAACAGTTATTGCATATCTATTATGTCAGGTAGTCCATCATTTTATACGTATTATCACCTTTAATCTCATTTAACTATCACAACCACCATAAAAGCATTTTCTCCATTGACAACTGATGAAACTCACAGGAAGGCTCTTTGCTCTTTATACGCAAGCACTGCTTTTATACTGCCTATCTTGGAAAGAACATCAATAGTCGAGTGTTTCTAATTCCCAGAAGCCCCTAACTTTGTTACATAAATCAGTCTAGTGAGCATCACAACAATCAAAGTGAATAGACTCTTAGAGAAATCCATCAGGATAACTGACAAAAACAAAATCAGATAATTTTATAAGAAAGATTCTCTAGAGACCACCTCTCTGGGCTTAACACATGAGAAAACTGGGTGCAAAAAGATTAAACAATGTGCCCATTGTCATACACCTAGTTACTGATTAGCAGAGCCAGGATCAAACTGAGAATGCAAATCTTTTTTAAAATTCAGTGTCCTATTCACTACATAAGTGATTTTCAAAGCTCATCAGACCCAATGCCACCCCTCCCCTTTTTGTAACAAATATTTGTAATGTGCCCTTTATTATCCCGAAATGAAATTCACAGATGATAATCCCACCTTCATATGCAATCAAAAAAAGTCATATAACATTCTATAAAAGAAAAACAATAGGAGAATTGTACAGTAAAATAACATGTGTATTTATATGTAAATGCTACAGACAGCTATATCAAAAGACCTATGCAGCCACAGAGACTGAATAGGTGGTTGCATTGGCCTACAATGCAATGCTGTTGTTGAAATAATGTTCTGAAATGATACTCTAGGTAAAGTTCCAAACAAAACAAAGTTACAATCTTCCATCATTTTACATAGGAATCCCACTGGTAAAATATTCACTACATATTAAAGCCATTCAAAAAAAATATGCTAATGTAATTATGTGCATGTAGCTATGATCTAGGCTCAGGTCATTATAAACAGATCTTTCACCTACACAAATTTCTGGCAAGACAGCTGAAAATCATACGGAATGAGCAAGAACTTTTCAATATCCAGGGCTTCCCTAAGCACTGCAGGGTATCTAGCAACCCTAGACCCTCTCTACCTAAAATCCAAGAAATGCCTTCTGCTTCCAAGTTATTTTGGCAGCCAACATTCCCACAACTTTCCAACAACTGAGAACCAATACACTACATCTTGAAAAAAGTACCTTCAGAAATACCAAGAGAAATTCAAAAATTTATCCACTATCATTTAAGTAGATCCTCTTTTACCTGCTTCATATCTCTTTAAAATGCTCTGTTCCAAGGGTAACTAACATGTTTTTACAGAGAAACAAGAAATACCTCCCATGAAATTACAGGATAGAAAGAACAGAAAACACTTACTAAACTATGCTTCTCTCTTAGAATTTGGCACCTATTCTAAGTTCCTATGCCCATAAAGCAGAAGAGCCACTTGGCAAGAATAGTTTTACTAATTATTTGGGTTATCAAATTTCAAAGATAATCAAAACTAAAAACATTTCCAACTTCTCAGCAGAGTTTAAACCTACACGACAGTTTTCACTCAGCTCCGTTTTCTTTGAAACAGAATGAATGTTGTAGGTTTATAACGTAAGCAGAACACAATTGTGTAAAAAAAATAAAAACAAAATTTAAAATGCTATGCTTAAACAAATATTTATCTGTGAATGGCTAATCAGAGCAGTTTTACTTTAATACCATTATCTCAGACCAACAACAGAAATGATACTGGTGTACAAAGAAAAAAATATATAAATACTTGCCCAAAAACTCTTAACCCCTAATTATATTTTTTGACAATGAAAATAACTGAATTACAGATACATATCTCTTCTAAGATTTCAGAAAATATAAAAGAAAAACTCAATAAAAACAATGAAGAAACTTAACCTGAAAAAATATTTTCTTCAGTCATGCTTTTAAGATATTATAAAAATGAAGGAGAAAGTTTCTTTGTCACAAAATTGTACAGCATGAAGGAAAACTTATGAGGTTAACCTATCCAAATCCCTGTTTCAGGGCAAAAAAATGTATAATAAAACGATGACAACCTCTCTCATTGTATTATATGCTAGCAGTATCAGAAAATAAAAATGCATCAGTTCTTTTTTACCATACAGAGAATTTAAAAAACAAATCAAAATGAAACATACAAAATATTAGGCATAAATGTACATAATATAACTTCAGCAGAAGGCAGCAGGTATCATGAGCTAAACACTCAAAGACAGCTTCTTATTTTAAGCTTAATGGATGAGGAAAGAAGATATTGTATTCCTCAAGCACAAACTAGGTAATGAAAAGTTACATAAAATTTTCCGTGAGAATGGCTTAATATGAATTTCCTGCCAATATTCTTTAAAATTGAGCTCTTTAGGAATTTTACAACGCTTTCTAATAGTTAAGCAATGGTAATACTGATTCCCATTTTAAAGAAATTTTTCATGATTTGCTCTCTTCTTTTTCAGGGCAACAAATTATAATGTTCAAGCACTGCTCACAAAATAATTTTTAAGTATGCAGTGATTCTTGAGGAATTTAGGTCTTCCTTCATTCAGGGTTATGAATATGCTTGTATGAAACAGCACACAGAGCGTGGAAGAACAAAATTAAACATTAACGAGGACACAAATGCCACCAAAAACTGGTCAATGTATTCTTTTTCTTTTTTTAATTTCTTCCCAGTAAAAACTAGTGGGTAATTGATGAGATAAAGAGGAATCCTTACCACAGAACACTCAATAAAGAAAATACTTACTAGTTAGCCAACTATAACTATAGGCTAAGGTAGTCCGCCCAAGGATCCTCTCTAAAATCAGAGAAATATAAGGTATCAACAAAAAACATCAACAAAGAAACACTGAATCTTTTGACCTTTTTCAACTCTTTCTTTCTTTCACTGATGTTTCTATTAAGGGTTACTTATGTATCTCTAGAAATCTACTATCCTCACATACATTTTACCCTACTAAGATATAGTTTGGAAAGAAAAATCCAGGAGAAAATATATGTATTCTTTACATGTATCCTCTAAATCGCTAAGTCACTTTAATTTTAAGGTTAATTCAGGAGTCCAAGAACTCAAGAAAGCAAGTTACCACCTTGCACTTCACACTGCTTTCAGCTTTATCCTAGTTTGGATAAATGTAATGGTGCAAAGTATGTGGTCAATGCTTGTTATATCACGTAAATATTAAATATTAAAACTATTATTTAATAATAGATGAACACCTTCATGGCTTGCTAGAAAAAGGGTGGCATCTCTAACCACAGTTAGTATCTGAGAATGCACAACCAAAAAAACATTAACAACAGATCTCAAGACAGAATTTTTTAAATCAATGTGCATGGGTAAACTCATTCCAAAACTTTGAAAAAGTACTTTTTCAGCCTTCTAGAACAGCAAAGCTTCCTATTATTTAACATAGTGTGGGCTGAGCCAGGGGCAATTAGGTTTTACCCAGTCTTTTCCCATTATTCACTATTACTGAAGAAATAGTGTAATTTCCTAAACCATGGCAAAGAAGCAAAAGCCTTGTTGATATCAGAGACTGTAACATTTTATTACAACACTAAATAGATAAAAGAAAAGGGACGTTAACTAAAGTATAATCTAGTCAAGACCCTTAGTAGCACAGCAACCTCTTATCACAGTCAAAGGACATCTGTAAGGTCTTTAGACTTGTAGTGCCTTCTGCCTAGAACATTTTACTCCAGTCACACCATGCAAGTCTCTCTTTGCTGAACTAACATCTTCAAAGAAGCACAAAGCACTTCCGCTGCGTATTGAAATACAATGGTTGTCTCAGTGAACTGAATGAATTGTCAACCTATGATTATTCAAACTTGGCTGAATTTTTCTCAAAAATTAATGAAACAAATCTGTCACTTCAAAGACAATAACTTAAATTATTTCTTGCCAATGATAAAATTTGAGCTTTCAAGCAAAAATTAGAATTTTGGAAAACTTGTATCTCCCACCTGGTGAGCCTGACAAGCTTACCAATACTTAAAGATTTTTCTAATGAGATAGTAAATGATATTAATGAATGTAATTTTTTGAATTTGTCTAATGAAATGTGTCAACACATACAAGATCTGCATAACTCAATGAACCAATGTTTTCCAAAGGACCAATGCATAATGTCATAAATGCAGAAGGCATATGAATTATTCATGTATATCCTCTATATATAAAAGATCTGTTCAGAGCATAAAACAGACCAATGCATTTTAATGTCATGAAGTATAGAAAGCTCAATGACAAGGTTTCAGATTCCACACTGCAACTAAATTTAAGAAACTACCACTTGCTAATGAAAATGTTCTAAAATTGGATTTTTTATGGTTGCACACCTTGCTAAATTTACTTTAAAATATCATTGCATTATATACCTAAAACTGAAAAATGTTGTGGTCTATAAATCAGACTTTAATAAAATTTTAACATAAAAAAAAGAAATAACCACTTCTCAAATTTTGGTGTGGTTTCAAAAAATATCCACAATTATCTTAAAAGGCTTTTGAAATACTCCTGGCTGTTTCCAATCACATATTTATGTGAGGTCTGATTTTCTTCAAATAGTTCAACCAAAACAATAAATTTCAGCATACCACTGAAAGCAGAAGCAGATATGAAAATCCGCTATCTTCTATTAAGCCACACATTGAAGAGACTTGCAAATGTTTTCACTAAAAATGTTATTTATGTTTATATTTAATGGGTTTGCTGTTATTTTTAAACATACTAATAAATATTTTTCATATTTCTATTTTTGTGTCTAATGTGACAAATATTGATAAAGGCAACATAAACCAAAACTGCTTGGGGCTCCTTAACAATTTTTACAAGCGTACAAGTGTCCTGAGACCAACATATTTGAGAATTACTGCTAAAGGGGACCACACAAATGCTTAAAGTCTTAGCCAAGACCAGAACAGTTATACAAGGGTGATTTCAAAGCAAAATAGATACCTGCATGTAACACACTCCAGAAGTATATAACCACTAACTACTGTTAAGGGATGGTATACAGTGTGCACATCAAGGCTGAATTATTTCTCACCTTCTCAGTCTACAAGGTCTGCAACAGATAAAATTATGCTGGACGGGTGTAATTTCAACCCAGTAGTCTCCACCAACTGTCAAAATTTAACAGAACTTACCATGAGCCTATTAGGTAGGAAAAACTGCCAGAACAAAGAGAAAGTGAGGTATTTTCAATAATCATTATTGCTAATAATATGGAAAAATTAAAGGAATAGATCTCTGTTAAAAACTAACTTTACAACTCCAGAAAGAAAAACGAATATTTTTAGAGATGCATATGGCAGCAAAGAAAATGAGAAAAATACATACTTTTCATAAAAGTATTTCTAATCTTGTCCATAAAGGAAGAACAGAACACTTTCAATACAAAGTTAACCATTTCCTTATTGAAAACACATTTTCTGTAATATTTCTCTTTTTGACAAATTTATTCCAGATTCATCATGCAGAGGTACATGCTCTTCAATGAACTGGCTATTAAATAAAGGACATCTATTAGCAGAAGTTCATTTATCACAGGAATATAAACCTTTATTGACTCTGTTTAATGAATAGTTATTTTCAGAAATTGAGAGAATCACTAAAGTTATTTGCCTTCAAAGAAAAATACCACACCAAAGATAGAAGACCAAAACACAAAAATAGCTCAGTAAGAAAATACATATAAAACATGTACCATTTAATGGCTTCTCTCTTCCTCTCTACTGCTTACTCCTACAAGCAGAAACATGTAACTTGTGATGATGAATTGACTAGATCAGTAACTTTTCCAACATTAACAAGCATACAGAAAAAATAAACAAGCATACATATAATAACATACATGTATATGTACCTAAGGTCACAGTCAGTAGTCTCTTATTTACAAATGCTTATGAAAACCTTCTACTCAAATTATTAAAACTAAATTCACCATTTCTTACTGTAAATCTAGTTCTAATTTCTAATCTCTATCCATTTTTCATCAACAGCAAAAATATCTACCCCTGGAACATCATAGTCTTCTCTCTTGCCATATTAGTCTATAACCATATATTTCTTTGAAAATACCTCATGGATGTGCACCTTCTTCTCCATTCCTACTACCCAAATTAATCTAGGCCTTCTGCAACAAACTCTTTTGCTTTCCCTGACTTCCTTCCTTTCATCCACTCTGCTGACAGCAATAAAGCTGCTCCTAAACAGTATTTTTTGTTTTGTCATTCATTCCCCTGTTTGAGAACTCCCTAAGGCAACTCCCTGTTACTTTCTTCAAATTCTTCTTCAAGTCAGTTTAAGAAAGAAAAAATTACACACTTTCAATGAGATGAATTGAATTATATCTCAATAAAGTTGTCAGAAATGAGGGGGAGAATCATAGGAAGAAGGACAAAAAGAGGTGGTGGGATAAAGGTCACTTTAAGTGGTATCACTTTACTCCATATCACTTCAGGTATTCTAAAGAACTAAAAGACTTAGAGCACTCACACAGTTGTCAGAGGCAATGTGGCCTCCCAGTAACCAACTCTTCCATCAAATAGCTTTGTTAGATTATTCTTCCATGGAGCCAAAATCTAAAACCCTTAGATATGTACTCATTTCTCCAGTGTTAGCCTTCCAAAGAATGCCAAAAAAGAAAGGAGGAAAAACTTCCTTTTAAATGGCAGCCCATCAAATACACAGAGCATAACTAAAATGTCACACATATTTTCTTCCTTACTTCCCTCAACCACTTGTTATAAATCATGGTTTCTAAGCATGTAGAATACACTTCTGGGCAAATAAAGCACCCATAACATGTCAAATTCCAAAGCAGTATATGAGTTGAAAAAAAAAAAAAAATGGAACTATGACCACCCTTGATCAATATTAATGTAACTAAAAACTAAATTCATTTCATTTTCTGGTTTCTTTTGTAAACAAGAATTAAAAGTGAGTTTCTCAACTCATATTTAAGCTGCTATCTGCAAAGTTACGGT
This sequence comes from Eidolon dupreanum, assembly GCA_028627145.1. Taxonomy (NCBI): domain Eukaryota; kingdom Metazoa; phylum Chordata; class Mammalia; order Chiroptera; family Pteropodidae; genus Eidolon; species Eidolon dupreanum. The sequence goes on along the minus strand of CM053503.1, from coordinate 77,314,540 downwards.
GTATTACCAAATCTCTAAAAACAATTCTATTTCATCTGAGATAAAATCACACACTAGACTGCACATGAAATGGAAAGTGGCGGGAGGGGGGGAATGGTATCCTCTGGCAAATTCTCTTATTTCCTCACAAATAAACCCTGTCAAATATTTGAACATTTTAAATTAGATTCACTGAATCGTTTTCCATAGTACTCCACTACATTCCAGATAAGCAAACTTACCAACTTTACAAAGAAGCCAATTTCCCAAACTCACTTACATGGCTGCATACGTGACAAGATCCGATGGATGGGTAGCTTAGATTTTTATTAGCCACACATGGACAAATTTTGCTTCTCAAAATGATTAACTCTCCAAAAGAAACATATCTATTTTAAATTTGATTTAATTTTCTCAGGGCATTCCACACAGTGCTTTTAACATATCTCATTTCTTGAACATCAAAAAAGATCAAATCTATCTGGAAAATAGACTACAATGCCTATTTATCCACAATATGCTGAATAACCATTCATAATTCACCTCTATGTTAAATCAGAATTATCGAACAGAAAAATTAAACAAATAGTCCAAGACATAGATCTCAGATTTTAAGATCAGGCTTTACATGACAGTGAAATAATTAACAACCTCATGAAAAAGCTTAAATTCAAATAATAATGTCCTTTACCATGTGACAAATCAAGGTACAACCTAAAATTACAAAAATGGTAAATCACCAGTGTCTAAACAGTGCAAACAAATAACAATTCACATAGCATAAGTTTATCTTTTTCTATTTCTAAATTTGAAATTCTCTTGATCCCTAATAAAACCAAAATCAAAAAGTCTGAATCCTGAATTAATGACTCCATAAAGTAAAACATATATAAAGCAAAATATTAAACTCACTTGCCACACTATAATATGAAACAGAATGTACTCTGACCACTCAAAATTCCAATGAAAATGCTTTAAAATGTTTTTAAAATAAGCATCCAAATAAACTCAACACACAGAAATATCACAAGGCATAATAATCAAAAAATATGACAATATTAGATGTTGGTTATAATAAAAAATATAAGTCATCCAAAGTCTTAGCTTTGCTATTCAATCAAGCTCACAGTTGGATTTATAGTCATCAAGCAAACATACACTAAAAGCTTTCTTCATTTTCAATTAAAAAAGAAAAAGGCCTTTCCTGTTATAATACATATTGTTTCATCTCTCTAAAAACCAGTACTTGAAAAATTCAATACCAAGAGGAGTATGAACATAAAAACAGCTGGGTGTTTTAGAAACAATCTTCTAAAAGGACTCCATAACAATGAACCATACACATTAGGCAATTCTAAGCCAATGTGTTTATATACTTGATAGGATTCCAGATAGAGAGTCCTGGTCCAAGCAGATCGAACATTTAGAATGCATCTAAATCCCCAGTCTCAAACTGAAATGAGGAAATTCGTTTAATTACTATAAATCCTATTAAACCAATCTTCTTTGTAAAGTGGAAAATGCCTGACCTCTGAGGGCTATGCAGAGTATAATGAATGCAGAGTTTAATTAGGGCCCACTGCTGGCTCACTATAATCTATTAATTAGCATTCTCAGTTCTCTATATCTCATTGCAGTGTTTCACTTTACTTTAAAATTACACCCTTCGTTTTTTGGACCAAAGATATACAATTTTAGGATTGTGTGATAATTATAGTGGGTGCAGGAAGAATATATTCCTGCCAGCACTAGTGTTTAATTAGGGCAAGGGGCGGAATCTAGATAAGGCAATGTTCACCCTCCTTCAGCACATATGGTTTTTTTGGCATCACAGTTCTTTGGACTGTTTCATTTCACTGGACTGAAGTGCTGAGTCTCCACCACAGTCTTTTCAGGAGATTCAAATATTTTGCCTTTCAGTGTAACTTGATAATTAGGAAGGAAATTGCCATTGCTTTTTACCCACACAGCTTTTAAAGTATACACATAAGCTGCCTCAATTTTTTGAAAATAAAGAAGCATGCCAATATCTTCCTCGTTAAAATAGGCATTTCCAAGTTACTTAATATTAAAAACTATCTTGGTGATAGGCATATTTTCAGCATCATCAAGAAATGCATTGGAAGCTAGCTAATTCAATGATAAATCCCATAATCTCAATTCGACTATCAAAACACACTTTTAATTTTATATATATGTACATATACACACGTTTATGTCTACACACATTATATATACATTTACACACACACACACACACAAAATCTATTCCTGAAAGGTAGAACTTTTAAAGAGAAGTGTTTATTCATATATAATTTTAACACACTATTTTATACTAAGTTGTAGCTCAACCACTTTTCAGGTCAATGGAAGTAAACTGTGATTTTTATATTAATAATAGACTTGAGATTGAATAATACTCAAGTATGATGCACTATGATGCTTAATTGTCTAAATATACATAAAGTACCTCATATTTGGGCACTGATATACCACCAATACAAACTAACAGTTTATCAATTTCATTTTTACAAAATTAAAAGAACCTAACAACCACCCTAGAACTACAGATATAGTTTCTAAGACCTATGCTACATTGATACTTTATCACAAGACTAAATTAAGCAAACTCATTTTTCTTCTCTTGATGTTTACAATTCAATACAAAACTATAAAAACTTTCAGAATGTACTATTATTTTATATTCAGGAATGATAAACTTTTGATGTTGTATTTCACTTTCTGCAACTTAAATTTTAACTGAAGAAAAGGTATTTATTTCCCTATTGTCAAATATCATCTGAATATTTTATCTTGTGCATCAATGATTCTCAATGTCAGAATATCAAAATCACCTGTATGGCTTTTTTTTAACTAAATATAACTAAGATTTTAAACACCCTTTTTCTGTATACACATTCCTTCTACTGAGGGCCACTGTCACAGTTAATGAACATTATGTACAGGAGTCTGCCATAACCCTGAGGTGTAGTATGCATGGCAGAAAAAAAGGATGAGAAGCCCTGAGCCAACGATCCCTTGTTTCTTTTCTCTTCTTTCACAGGTGAGCCCTAGAGTGGCAATAGAACCAACCCATATTCCCTATAGCAGATACGCAATGGACTAGTTTAAGAATGAGATGTACTAAATTCTAAAGATCCCAAAACTGGTTTATCATCAGAACCACCAGAGAAGCTCATTTAAAATATAGTTCATGGACTCCACCTCCACAGGTATTTATGTAGTTGATATAAAACAAGACCTGGAAACCTATATTTTAAACAAATATATCTGTTGATAACTGATGTATCTAAGTCAGGATTTAGGAACCTTGTCCTTACTTTTAAGATTCAACACTGGGGTCTATTTAGTTCTTTGGTTTTTTTTTTTTTTTCCTTTCACATTTTTAAAGTCTTGAAGACTCAAAAGCAAAGAACTTCCTGACGAATAGTTTTTAAAGGCATTTCCTCTTTTTCAAAAAGACTAGGTCTCTAGGAGACTTTGCAATTTAAGTATATTAATAAAAGATTTAGATTCTGTGTGATGATAAATTAAATTTAGTCACTGGTTAAAAAGTAAAAGCATATTGTATGTCAACCATACTTTAATTTTTTAAAAAGTAAAAGCAAAATAGTTTGATATTATATCTGAGAAAAAATAAAATTATTATAATTTCTAATTATTTTGAAATCTGATTCAAATGAATTCAAGGTTTAGTTTTTAACTCATTTTGTACCATTAAATAAATATGAAGATTTTTAACTGTGACCTTAAATTAACTAGTCCAGATACAACAGTATATAGTCATCAAAAATGACTACAATATATATCTCACAAGATTTTAATATGTAGTAGAAATGCTGGCTAAAAAAAGGTCACAACATGATACATATAAAAGTCCATTTATGAAAACTCTGTATGTTTGTATGCAGATAGTTCATTAAAGGAGAAACATCCAAATCTTAACAATAGAATAGCAAAGTTATCACAGATAGGGGATTTAGGTGAAATTTTATGTTTTTCTTTATTATTTTTATCTATGTTTTTCTGTATTATTTTTATAATTAGAAAAAAAGCTATTTTTATTATTAAAAAATTAAGTCTGGTGGGGAGGTAGACGGGGTAAAGGGGGTCAAATATGTGGTGACAGAAAGAAATCTAACTATGAGAAGTGAACACAGTGTAAACATATATATGCCTTACTGTTAAAGTGTACAGCTGAAACTTACCGGATTTTGTTAACCAATGTCACCATAAAAAACAAAAATAAATAAATAAATACCAAAAAAAAAAAGTAAATCTAGGGCTTTAACATGCAAAACTATCTAACTAGATATTTTCTTCAAGTAACCAAACAATAGGTTTCAATGCCTTAACTGTATATTAGTAACAGAATAGTAAAACAATCAACAGAAATCTTAAATTTACTTTATCAGAGACAAAGATCACTTGTAATTCCTTCTTTATTTTTTAGCATCATTCAAGTACACTGCAAAATTCCAAATAAGTTTATTTTGTTCTTCATAATTTTTATTAAACTAACCCAAAAATAAAGTATAATACCAACAATAAAGTAGCTACTTTAAAATTCTCCTTTAAAAATATAGGAGAATTTTTTTTTAAGCTATAGCACCCGGTATTCTCAGGCAGTCTCCCATCCAAGTACTAACCAGGCCCGACCCTGCTTAGCTTCCAAGATCAGATGAGATCAGGCGCGTTCAGGGTCGTGTGGCCGTAGACAGGAGAATATTTTTAAGGAGTAAATAATTCAAATTTGCAAGTTTATGAAAAGTTCTAAAAGTATTTTAAAAATACTTTTATGATTTGGAAGGAACAGTATAGAGTTGTTCACATCTTTGGAGTCCTATGTCACTGAATGTGACATGGCTATGGCCAAAACATCAACTATAACCTGGAAGAGTACAGAAAAATAATAAATGAACATTTTGTATTTCTAACAAGATAGCATTTAGTTCTTGAACTACAAATCCCATAATTATAATGCCTAGTTATCCTATTTATTTTCTAGAAGCAACTAATCATACCAACTTGCCTTTCTTCCACCTTTAATTTATGAATTAAAGAACAAAAAAAGTTATATAAGCATCCTAAAGTTAAACTATCATGAATGTACACAGAAAGAACTGCTCTTCATTGTTGATACTTAATAAATATTTACATCATCAATATTAACTTCTTGGTTACAGCACTCCTGGTTGCAAATCCGCCCCTCACTTTGGTACATACTATCTTATCTCTTTACCTCCTAAGTTTCACAGGGTTGCAGCCTTCCCTAGTGTGGCCCGTCTCCTTCCAAAATATACTTTCAATAAATCTTACTTTTTCTCAAAAAAAAAATATATTAAACTTCTTAAAACTAATGTTCATTCTATGCTACCAACATATTGATTTGCCTTATAATCTTTCTTTTTTAAGATTAACTTTGTTGATATTTGTTATGGTAAATCTTAATGTTACACCTCACATGTAAATTACATAGCCTAAATAATTTTGATAATAGATCTTAGAGTGTGTGGCAAAATTATATTCTCACTAGAACTGAAAAAAAGTTAATATCTGCTGAAAGAAAAGACAGGAAAAGAAAGAGAAGCCAGGGAAAAGAAACAAGCAAGAATGTGGAACAAGACGGCATGGCGACCAGAAAAAAATTATAGCACAGAACCAAATCTGGAAAAGACTGAGAAAAGCAGGACAGAAAATACTAAAATAGTAAAAAGGATGATAAATGAACAAAAGGGGGGAAAAAAACAAAGAAAGAAAAGAAAAAGAATTCCCCATTTCATTTATAAACACAAATTCACACAATAAAGGTAAACATAAATATAAAACTAACCTGATTTTCCTCCTGCACAACTCTATACTGTTCCTTCCAAACAGTGATTTTGGAAGCCTCGTCTTTTCTGAGGGCTCGTTCTTTCTTCAGCTCTGGGCTCCAGAAGGTCTTGATGCTATTCATTGAAGAACTTAATTTGCTCTCCTTTACTTCCACATCCTTGCGCAAGAGATCATTTTCCCTTAATACTTCCTTCAGCTGTGTCTGCAGATCCATGATTGTGTTATCTCTTGCCTGACGAAGAGAGTGTGGAACAGTGGACGCCATACTCACAGGAGGAAGGTGATGCTCTCCAAATGCTATGGTGTCACTAGCAACCCCACTGCTAGCTATATTGGGACTACTGCCCATAGCAGTCATCCTAACACCATAAGGCAGACGTCCCCCAGAACGGCCAAGTGTCATGGTGCTTTTAGGAGTTTCTGAACCCACATTTTCATGGTCACTTAGGTACATAGGGCCAGATGTGGCATAGGCAGCATTTAAGGATTGGATATTCTCCATTGAAAGGGTTTTCCCACTGCCACCTCCAACACTGCTTCCAGAACTCCCTCCTGTACTGTTGGTTCGACGATGACCCAAGCGAGGGGAACGTGGAAGCCTAGGTGAACGCCCAGGGCTCTGGTTGCTCGGTTCCACCTTCCCAACTGAGCGAGCACTTCCATACATGGTTGCAAGACGAATTTAGGTGCCAGGAAAGGTATAAAGCAGAAAACAAAATATGGAACTCTGTGAGGTTTCTCTGGCTGTAAGTCTGCTTAAGGCTAATCAGAAAAAAAAGGTCCTCAGCTGTCCAGTCTTGAAGAAATATCTTATACCATATCTGTAATGAAAAGATCACACATTAAATATTCCAATAATAAACATTCCCCTTCTCAGAGACTTTTCACTACCCCCACTTGAGGAAGATCTCCCTTCTATCATCCACTTACTTATGCATTCAAAATTTCTTTATGGCACAATTTATTTCACAGTAAACATCATTTTTTAAATACTTCATGTCTCAAAACTGAATACTAAAAGCACATCATGCAAATGAAAAAGAAAAATAAATAAGAGATACAGTGACTGGCATGGGAAAAATAAAACTCAATGTTTGAATATATGATTTCCTAACTGGAAAACCCAAGATCATCAGCTGATAAGTTATTAGAACTAACAACAGAACTCAAGAAATTGGTCAGACACAAGATCAATATATAAATAGCAATACTTTTCTATATATTAGTAACAACAGTTAGAAGATGCAATTTTTGAGAAATCAATTCGTAATAGCAACAAAACCATAAAAATACTTTGATATGAATCTAATGAAAATATGAAAGCATTTTTGGAAAAAACTACAAAACTTCACTGAAAGAATGCCTGAACAAAAGGAAAGATATCCATGTTCATGCATGAGAAAACAAACACCATAAAGGTGTCAGTTCTCTCCCAATTACTTCAAATTCTAATGATTCTTCACATAAAAAGTTGACTCTAAAATTCAAATATAAGAGTAAAGGTACACAAATAACCATAACAATCTGAAATAGAAGAACAAAGGAAAAAGATGTCTCCTAAATAGCAAGATAAATTACAGGTCCACAATCCTTTATTTGCAATGCAAAAATCCAAGAAGATCTGAAAATAAGGTGTTGTTTTTTTTGTTTTTTTTTGTTTTTGTAACTTATTTAGCAGCAAAACCTGACCTAAGGTCACTAATTGTTTATATGTAGCTCACTTAGTGTGATTATTCGTACAATTCATTGAGAAAATAATGTGTAGGATTACAGAATACTGCATAATGCCCACTGGGTATCGCTGGAAAAAAATGTGAACTCCAAAACCACATCTGACCCCAGGTTTTCTCATAAGGATTTGTAGCCTTTTAAAGCTAGAGTTATTAAAAATGTAAAGAACTGGACCAGGAATATAGTCTAAATTATATATGTGAGTCTAGCATATGCTAAAAGTAACATTTCAGATGAGTGAGGAAAGGACAAATCATTCAATAATGGGATTTGAACAACTGCTACTCTTGCAAAAAAATTAATTACATCCCTACTTCACACAGTACACAGAAATAAATTCTACATACATTAAAGATATAAATTTTAAAATGATTAAAAGTACTAGAAAACTGAGGATAATATCCTGTGAACCTGAGTTAAGGCAGGGTTTCTTAAATAAGGAACAAAAAGCAAAACCCCCCCAAAAAAATACATCTAATTATGCCAAAGTGACAAATTATACCAAAAAAAAAAAAAAAACTAAAAGCAAAATTAAAAGGAAAATCAAAAACTAGGTGAAAAATATATCTAACATATGTATAAAGATCTGTATACAAAATATACAAAGAATTCCTACATAGGAATGCCAAATTTGAAACACCAAGGATTAGAAAGGAAACTTGTATGTGTAAGGGAGGCTGAGGGGAAAATGTTTGTGAAGGCTTTAGCTTCACTTATAAAGCTTTATACTCAGACTGAAATAAAGCTTTAACTTTTTAAAAATGAAAATATGTTCATATTCTACAAGTATAATTAAAACAAATTTTAAAAACACATATTGTAGCTATCCTACTTTCCACACTTCTCTCAAAGATAAACCAATAAAGATCTAAACTATATCTCTAATTCCGTAATATCATTACATCAAAAAATTGGCTTAGGTTAAGTAACAGATTTCAGTATATTAAATAATACTTTCCGAAAATCCAGTTACAAAGAACTGCTTCTTATAAATGTTTCCTTACTGAAAATGTTATCCAAGTAAATTACAAGGTCTATAAATTCTAATAAGATTTTAAAAAGTCTATATATTCTAGTCAAACTCAAAACAGGTTAAAGGTCTTCAGAAATATGAGTACATTAGTGATCCAATAAAGGTACCCCTCGAGTAATAAACAACAAGCAGGACAGGAAAGAGAGCCCAAACTTTTAAGCTTCCATCTTCAAAAGAGCAGCAGTGAATCAAGTTCAAAAATTTTGCTAGTAATGTTAGGAAATTCCTTTTCAGGACTAACCTAGCTCATGAAGTAAAAATTCCTTTTCATAATAAATCTGGACTGTAAGGCAGGTGACAAGTAATAATCTACATATTACTGTTTGAGTGAATTCTATTTCAAGATCAAAGAGGGATGCAATATTTTTTTTTCTTAAGTAATCTGAATATTGCTTAAAATAAGAGCCATTCATTATCCAGAATCTCTCGAATGATAACAAAAGCTAACATATACTGAGTATTTACCATATGCCAGGCATTGTGCTAAGAATTTTATAAGGTTTAATTTAATATTTATAACCCCCCTATAATACAGGTGCTTGTCATTACCTCCATTTTACCGATGAAGGGAATGAGTCCAATAGTGTTAAGTGACTTATCTAAAGTCACAAAGCTATTAAGTAGTACGGTTAAGACCTAAACTAGAGTACCTAACTCCAGAGCCCTAGAGGCTCTTAACTACTATGCTTAACCACCATCATCTGCTGATATTAATGCCTCAATTGTCCACAGGATATTAAAAGCTTCCATGGTTTTATGGCAGTGTGTCCTGCTAATCTAGTGCTCTAAAACTGAACTTTAGAGACATCTTAGGCTTCCCAGGTGTAAAGATCAAATAATCATATTTATCTTTCTATCAAAAAGAAAGTCTTTTTTAAAAGATGATGAGCAAAAGAACAAAATAAGTAAAACCAACAAAATAAAGAGCAATAATTCAGAGTCAATAATCATGCCACTAGAACTTTAAGCTTCCACATTCAATTTAAAAATTCCCAGCCATGCCTTGTGAAGAATTCTATTTTTATTTAGTTAAGTAACTAAATCACACTGAATAGGCTATGATCCAATAACAAAATTCACATCAGGTTTTCAACATTAGCAAGTATACTCTAATGTTCAAGTCACTTTCAGATCCAAAATGGCTTTTGCATGTAGAATCTTTGTTATTATTAGAACTATATTCATTTATACAACAAAAGAAGGAAATTCACTAGCTATGTCTAAAGGCCTCATACTGGCTCTTTTTAATCTTATGAGCTTCAGGGAAGACGGTGTTTTAAAAAAAATTCTCTTAAAAATGTGCCAGACACATAATCACAAAATAATAATTCCTGCACTTGGAACGGCTGACAAAAAAACAAATTCTGAACAAAAAAAGTTATAAAGTATAATTCCATTAACATAAAATTCTAGAACTAATCTTTCACGACAGAAAGTAAATCAGTGCAAGCCTGGGATTGAGGATGAAGGGGAGGCATGGATCAAAAAGGGTAGGAGGAAACTTTGGGGGTGATGAAATGTTATCTTGACTGGGGTGATAGTTTCACAGGTATATATATATGTGTGTGTATGTGTGTGTGTGTGTGTGTGTGTGTGTGTATACATACATATATACACACACACACGCACACTCATCAAACTATATACTTAAAATATATTCAGTTTATTATATACAAATTATCCCAGAAAAGTTTGAAAAAATAATTTCACAGTCCAAACTCCCCTGCCTTTGATGAATTCAAAAGAAACAGCTTCACTGACTACACACCTGGAAATCTGATTGCTACTGGAGAAAATCATGCAGCTGTTTGGTTTGAGCCAAATAATGCTGCTCCCAGAGTCCTCCTACAAGTCTCTCAGTTAGCTTTCTATCCAATGTTTTGTTAGCTCCCTATCTAGTATGTTATGGTGGTTACTTTAAACCTTCCTCTGACTATCAAACAGAAAACAAGTCTCCAGGGTCAGAGACAAAGAACTTTATTACAGTACAGGAAACAGTATGAGCATCATGTTTGAATTGGCTCCCTGTTACTCCCAAGTTCCAGAAGGTGACACAGAAGGGCCCAGATAGATACTACATATGGAGTGGGTGTGCATCACAGCTGAGGAACATTTGAGATTAGAGAATCTACCACTTTTACAATAAGCACAAAGTAAGCCTGCTCTCTCCCCATGGGAGATATTACCTCACCCCTCAAGGTGACTTACTGCAAATACAATAATGAGAAATGGCCCAGGGTAAGAGCAGCCAGGGCGTTGCATTCCTAGCATACCCAGCAAGGCATACAGGAAAGAGAGACCGATAGAGGACTCACTCTCAATATTTGTGGTAGTTTTACGGTATCTTCCTAAATTCTTTGATACTCCCTTCAAGAGGAGAAGCCAAATTCCTCTTTGAATTAGGACTAGACTTAGAGATTAGCTCCTAATAATGTATCATTTCCAAGACTAACTCACAAAAGACAATGAGACTTCTGTCTTGGTCACTTTCTTGGCTCATTTGCCTGGGGGAGCTAGCTATCATGTTGTAAAGATATTCAAGCTACCTTACAGAGTGAACCACACAGTGAGAAACTGAGGTCTCCTGCTGACAGTCATGTGAGAGAGCTTGCAAAAGGATCCTCTAACCCCAGTCAAGCCTTCAGATGACTGCAGACTTAGGTGGCATCTTGACGGCAACCTCATGAAAAACCTTGACCCAGAACCACTCAGCTATGCTCTTCATAAAAACGGTGAGATAATGTTTGTTTTGAATCCAATAAGTTTTGAGGTAACATTTTATACAAGAGATACCAAATACAGTACTGTTTCCTGAAACTTTTGTTTCAGGTGTGCATATGCATACATATGTGCATACTGCATCACAATTTAAAATGTGTGTTTGTTTTGTTTTTTTTTTGTAGGTTCTAAACAATTCTCAACACCACTGCCGGAATATAACAATTCTCCAAGTGGGTCAAGAACCCCCCAGAGGTTCCTAAGGCACTTTCAGGAGAGCAAAACTATTTTCATAATAAGATTATTTGCCTTTTTCACTGTACATTCTCATGAATGTACAGTAGTGTTTTCCAGAAGCTACATGACATGTGGTATCATCCCACTGATAGCTAATGGAATGTGTGCTTGAGTACTCCTACATATTAAATTTTTCTCAGTTTTACTTTCTATTATGGTAAATAGTAATAGACATAGCCTACAGAAACAAACGCTATTTATTTAGGGTCCTCATTTGTTTTTAAGACTGTAAAGAGATGCTGGAACAAAAGTTTAAGAACCACTGCTCTAAAATTTTAATATGATATAATCACACATACCTACATACATCATTTGATGGCTTCCCAAAATAAGAATCTAAATTCCTTAGTTGCGCATATAAGATTTTTCATGATTTGGGCCCTCCCTATCTCTCTATAGGCAGGTTACTTCTTAACCACTCTTCTTTCTATGTGACAACCCTGATCAAACACCTGAAATTTCTAGAATACCATGCTCTCTCTTGCTTCCATGACCTTCTTCTTCCCCATCAATTAGTTAACTACTTACTAGTCATTCTTCCAAACTAAGTTTAATAGTCACAGTCCTACACAAACCCTTAAATTCCTCAGTCTAATTTAAGTGTCCCTCTTGTAGAATCAGGGGCTTTTAAAATAATGCACTTACTATGTTTGGGTTAATTACTTCTTTAAAGGCAAAGGAATGTCTTATTTCCAAAACCCAGTGCAATACTCAATACAAATCAAGCATGCAATAAATGTTAGCTGAATCCACAAGTTAACAAACATCTAAGTAAAAATCGTTAACCTAGTTCTTATACATTCGGAAGGTGATAGTAATCTTGAAATTCGTTTATGGAAAATGTAAATGCAATGTAAGAAAAATATAATGAAAGCCTTTTTATCATTTCTTTTTAACATTTCATGTTAATAAACTTTATTTTTAAACTGTAACCAAATTCCATAAATTGACAACCTCCTTCTCTATAGGCTTTGCTATGTATTTTCCATCTCTAATATCATGCCCTGAAAATTATAAAGAAACTTACTGAATTATCAAGATTTCAGTTTTTTTAAAAAAAACAGTTCTTATATGAATAAAAATAGGAAATTCTGTAGCCAAATCTTAACTCCAAGAAGACAGCATAAGCTCAACAAGAACAGGCTAATAATCTCTCTCATCTTCTAAGAAAAAAAATTAAAAATTCACACACAGAGAGCAACCCATAGGCAGAAAATATGCTATAGATACAAATCTGTTCTCAGTGCTGAAAAATCTCTATTAAACGACCTGTCAAGTTAATATTATAGCTAGAGACCTATCAAGTACTTAAAATGAGTTTTCTTATCCTATATTTTGAGTTTAAAATTCTAAAATTTATCAGCGCAGCATTTAAATCTCTGCGAGTTTGTCCAGATTTATGTTTACAAAAATTTCTTAAAATCTACCTCTGACAAGAACATTATCAGAAATCTGGTTTATTTTCAACAACACAGTTCTACCTTCAACTCATACTTCCATGCTCCCATAAAAAATTACAATTTTTAGAGCTTTCCTGTTTCACAAAAGAAACACTTAACTCTGAAAGTCTCAAAATATTGGGTTTCCCCATCAAGAGAAGGCACAGGTATTTCTCAGAAAAGAAAATCAAGAAAACTAAAATTAAATCCATTTTGGTTATATGTACTTATAGGTAAAGATTTTTTTTCAAGTATACAAGATAATCAACATTAAAAGGATAGGTTTATTTTCTTTAAAATAAAATCATTTTTTTAACTTTGCCAAATGAAGTAGAATGGCAAAAGTTAAAAATACAATTCCAAATCACGAAGCGACAACAGTGCTCAGAATAAATAAGACACAGTAGTTTTTATATTACCCTACGTAACAGTGTTGCCCTTTGTATTAAAGCATTTTAGCACTATGCTCAAGTTTGGAACCAAAAATGTAACCTATTCTTTCCTACAGAGTAAGTAACAAAAATGCAATGCATAGATCTTAAATACATTTCATCCTAACAAGGACCCTATAAAATAATTTTTATTGTGCTCCTGAGGCTCAGCCAGGTCGTGACTAGTAGGAAAGGCTTGGGCTGGTTCAGCTCCACTATTTAAATGTATAGTTTTTAACAAATCAATCTTTTAAAGCCTCAGTATTCTCATATACAAAATAGACATAATACTTCCTCAAAGGATGGCTAACAAGATCAAATCAGTAAGTACAGAATATCTGGTCCTTGGTAGGTTTTCAATAAATGTCAATCATTACATTTCTATGAATTATCTTACACATATTTTCACACGCATAGGAAAACTAAATAAAGATGAACTGCAGAATTCTTTGAAATAACAAGACTCTAGTAATAGCCTATAAATTATGGGAATACTGTGCAACCATTAAAAAGAATAAGGAAATCTGTATGTACTGATAAGAAAAGAGATACAAGATAAATTTTTAAATTTACAAAAAGAGGAACACAAGAATTTGTGGGGAAAGATGGGTTTTTATATTTTCTTTTCCGCACTGATTGAGGTTTTAACACGAATTACTTTTATAATTTAAAAAGTAATTACAGATATGTGGGATATAAACCTAAAAGCAACAAATGAACAAGACAAATAGAGACTCATGGACATGGACAATGGACTAGTGGTTAAGGGGACGGGGGATGGGGAAGATAGACGGGAAAAAATTGAAATCATTTCTTCAATTAAAAAAAACAATTAATTGAAAATTTAAAAAATAAAAATAAAAAGTAATTACAGACGCACACATACATGGACTACTCATTTCTGACAAAAGTGTAAAGCAATACAGTGGCAAAAAGTAAGGCAATTATGCTCTCCACAACAGATCTGAACAGCAGATTTTCATGGCCACCACAGTCCATCCCTTGCTTCTCCATGACTGAGACCTCTGTTCTTGAGGGGAATCATAGACAAGGGAAGGTTACTGGAACAAACTACAGCTGCTGTTAGTATGAAAAGCACAAATGATACTCTCCTTCTCCCTTCTCTACTATTCTAAATTGCACTCATCTTCAGTTCTCACCTCTGCAAGTCTTAATAGCTGATATACAGTGGCAACCCAAACTTCCATTCCCAAGGGTTCTAAGCCCTTGAAAATCATATTCTTCTCATGCCAGGGTTTGTGCACATGTCCATTCACAATTAAGACAGAGCAAGAGTGTACTAAAAGGTGCCCAATTGGATCACCTAGATTCTACTACATGTGTTATTCCTGCCCTCATTATGTTCATAATACTGAAAAATTATAATCTAAATATCCAACAATGAGGCACTGGCTATATAAGTTAAAGCACAACTATAAAATGGTTTATTATCTGTAATGGGTTGAACAATATCCCACAATTTTCATGTCCACAGACTTATGTGACCTATATGGAAATAGGGTTTGCAGATGTTGAGTTCATATTGGATCATGGTAAGCCCGAAAGCCAAAGACTAACATCTTTCTATGAGAAAACAGAGATTCAGTTATATACACACACACATAAGAAAGACCATCTAAGATGGAGGTAGAGATTGGAGTGATGCAGCTACAAGCCAAGGATCACCAAGGATTGTCCAGGAGCCACCAAAAGCCAGAGAGAGGCAATGAGGGATTCTCTCTAGAGCCTTCAAAGGGAGCAAGGCACTGCCTCCACTGATTTTAGACTTCTGGCCTCCAGAACTATGAGAAATAAATTTCTGTTGTTTTACATTACCAAGTTTGTGGTTATTTATTACCGCAGACCTAGAAAGTGATTATACTATCTCACTGATGTGAGAGAGAGAGATTTGTGATCTGTTGTCAAACCGAAGAGAAAAAGAAAAAAGAAAAAGTTATAAACACAGATCCTACCTGAGTTTTGGCTTTGATTTTTTTTTTTAATTACAGCAGAATATATAACTCTGGGTAGTAAGGTTTCTGGTGGTGATCTCACTTTCTTTCCAAATCATAATTTTCTATGAGCACATACTATTTTTACCAATGGACAAAATAAAACTATTTGGGGAATAGGTGGTATAAAGATATCCAACAGAAAAGGTGTACTGCCCTAAGATAAGGCTCTAGATACTAAAAACTCCCAATACCACTTCTAGAATAAAGCCAGAATAGTTTCTTTACAGCCACATCAATGGATTCTCTTTAACTAACTCTACTGTGTTCAGCACTACTGACTACTTCTATTTTGAAACTTTTACCTGGGTCTTTCTAATATTACTCTTCTGGTTTCCCTACTATCTCTCCAAGAGAATTCCTTTTTGTACATTTTATTGCCTCTTATTCCTCTGCCTACCTTTAAGATACTGGTATATATCTTAGAGCTCTTTCCAACATGTTCTTGTCTCCCACTATTTTACTTTCCCTGGGCAATCTCAGCCATTGTTTCAACTTTTTTAAACTATTACCTATTTTAGGTAGGTACATATTTTAGTTTAGATTTTCTCAATATTACCAACTCTGGCTTCTCCCTTGGGCTGCAGACTTACATGACCAGCTCCTTACTGTAGTAAGATTTCCTACAGACAACCCAACAGTTCTAACTAAATAAATATATATTTTTCCCAAAACAGGCTTCTTTCCTCCTATGTTCCCTAGTTCGATAGAATTCATTCTAACTCCTCCTTCTTCACTCCAGTAATCAACTTCCATTAACTAATCACTGTGTATCATCAATTCTTATCTTTCTAATATATTTCCTTTCCCTCCCTACTGCTACAATATCATCTTGTCTGGCCCATACTACTACAACATAATCCCCTAAATAGTCTTGCCTATATAGTCTTGCCTCTTTCCAATTTACTGATGATTCTTAATTTTATTTTCTCAACCCAACATATTTAAGAGATATGACAATAGCAGTTATTTTGATAAACATTTTCAAACTGAGGCTGAGAGACATATTAGAAATTCCAGAGGCCAGAGGGTCATTTTTCATTTGATAAAAGCCCCATATTGTAATACCCTCTGTTCTCTTCCTCCATGCTCCAATGAGAATCAGTAAATTTTGTATGTCTTTTAGTTTTGTTTCAGGATTTTTTAACTGATTTAATGCACATACAATAAAATTCACCACTTTGAACTGCACAATTAATTCTTAGTATAGTCACAATGTTGTGCAACCATGCCACTACCTACTTGCAGAATATTTTCAACCCTATAAAAGTAAGCCCTATGAACCTGTAAGGAGTCACTTCCCATTTCCCATTCCCCAGGCCCTGGCAACAAATATACATTCTATCTCCATAGATTTGCCTACTCTAGACATTTCATATAATGCAATCATACAATATGAGGCCTTTTGTGTCTGGTTTCTTTCATTTAGCATAATGTTTTCAAGGTGCACTCACATTGTAGCATATATCAGTAGTTCACTCCATTTTATGGCTGAATAATATTTTGTTATATGGATACTCTATATTTTGGTCATTCACTCATCAGTTGATGCACATTTGGGTTGCTGCTATGAAGAATACCACTATTATGAACATTCACGTCCAAGTTTCTGTATGGACATATATTTGTAATTCTCTTGGGTATGTACCTCTAAGCATGCAATTGTTTGGGCAATATAAAAACTCTGTCTTTAACTTTTTAAGGAAATGTCAAACTGTTTTCCAAAACATCTGTAATATTTTACATTCTTAGCCACAGTGTATGAGGGTTCCAAAGTCTCCACATCCTCATCAACACTTGGACTCTCCGTCTTTTTTATTATAGCCATCCTAATGAGTATGAAGTGTTGGACTGTCCGTCTTTTTTATTATAGCCATCCTAATGAGTATGAAGTGTTATCTTATTGTGGTCTTGATGTTATGACTTTTCATTTAAACAATAATCTTTAAAAAATTATAAGCACATTTGAAGGCAAATATATTTGGTGTCCGTTTTGGAACTATATGTTATTAATATATTTAATCTGTGACATTAAATATTACTATTAAATGAATACATGCATACTGAAATAAAAATTCAAATAATAAAAGGTCCCCCCATCCTTCTCACTAGAGATAACCACTTTTGATCATTCTGCTTTTAATTCTAATAGTTAACTCTATAACTCTAAATTTTGTAACTTTTTCTTCACAGTATTTATTACCATATAATATGCAATTTGTTTCACTTCCCTGTTTTATCATAAGTCTCCTTCACTAGAATGAAAGCTCCATGAGGACAGTAAATTTTCCCTTTTCTCTTCACTGCTGTTCCTCAGCACCTAGAATGGGGCCTGACATATAGCAAGTAGTCAGTAAATATACATTAAATGAATGAATAAATTACTATTGCTTGAATTATCCAAATCTTTAAATACATTTTCTTGAGATTCTCCCCATAAAAGGTGAAGAATTTTGTTCATAGCCTCTCTTTTTTCCAATTTTCCTGGGGCTACAGTTTATTTTTACTTTTTATAATGATTAACTTTATCTTTTTAACTAATATACCTTAACTTCTGTCCTTTTTTTCACTATCAAATTTAAACTCTTAACTTCCCACCACCCATTCAGTACAAGATAAAGAATCTAGAGTTCAATACATTCAGCTTCCTCCCATTAATCATACATACCACTACTTTTACATTATAGAAGTATATAACATTTACTTTTTGATCTATAATTTTACTTTTTGATCTATAATTGTTTTGTCTACAGACAATTCTGAAAACAGAGAGCCAACAAATAATTTACAATATGATGATAATGTAAACATTACTTACTGCAGAACCAGATAGTAATTGGAACTATAGAAAACACATAATTCTGTTTATTCCCATCCTAGGATTCACTACAATTTATAATTATTTTTCTTTATATGTTTTGTCTGTATTCCTTACTATACCATAAATTCTATAAAAATAGGATTGTTATACATAGACATACACCCCTTGTTCATTAGTGTATCAACCACAGCCCTTACTACTACGTGACACATAGCATGAATTCAATAATTATATGTTTATAGATACATGGATAAATTGTGGAAAGGGGAGGGAAGAAAAAGAGAGGGAAGGCCCAGCCACCACAGACACCCACACACACCCACCAAGGATGTCAATGCCAATCTACTTTAGACATGATGCCAATCTTCTTTAGATGTGAATTATCATATATAACATCCATTCTCCAGCATCAATCTGAGATAGAGTTAAGGTAGAAGGAAATAAATCTATAAGCTCTACCAGTTCAGCAAATGTCAACTAAAGGTCAAGTTAGAATAAGAAAGTGATATCCTTCCTGTTTCTATAATTTTATAATTTTTACAATAAAGATTTATTGCTTTTCTTTAGGTGTTCATCAATAGATGAATGGATAAAGAATAAGAGGTACATATATACAATGAAATATTAGCCATTAAAAACAGAAATCTTGCTATCTGCAATGACATGAATGGACCTAGAGGGTATATGCTAAGTGAAATAAGTCAGAGAGAAAAGACAAATACCAAATGATTTCACTTATATGTGGAATATAAAAAGCAAAATGAATGAACTAACAAAAGAGAAACAAACTCATAGATAACAGAGAATAAACTGATGGTTGCCAGATGAGAGAGGGGTTAGAGGGATAGGTGAAAAAGAAGAGATGAAGAAGTACGAATTGGTAGTTACAAAATAGTCATGAGGATGTAAAGTACAGCATAAGGAATATAGTCAATAATACTGTATTCAATACTGTAATAATATTGTCAAGCCAATAATAACTATGTATGGGTACTAGATTTATTGGGGCAGTCACTTCATAAGTCATATAAATTTCTATTTGCAATGCTGTACACCTGGAACTAATATAATATTGTATGCCAACTATAACTGAAAAATAAAAAAAAATATTTAAAATAAAAAAGAAAAAGAAAAAAATATTTATTGTTTTTGACAACTCATTTCTCGTATTTTTAAAACCCTCTGTATGTATGTGGGGTGGGGAGATATTGGATTTTCCCCCCCTGGGTTTTTTAATAAAGTCCCTTCTGAAAAACTTCAATTTTAACTCCAAACAGGAAAAGCACTTTTTCTATCTCTTACCCTGGATATATGGATGGCCATAAAGTAGTAGTAATAGTAAGAATACTCCACTTCAAAGCCTCCAAAAGGAAGCAGAGAAATGCTGCTGAAATAAAACAGGAAAACATGGAAGGCAGAAGAGGCATAGCTGTGGAGGTCAATTCTTAGTGATCTCAGGTTTTTAACATCCTAAATCCTACTTTCAATATTTATTACCAAATCTCCATGAGGTCTTAAAACAACAAAACTGAGTTCAGACCTGGCCACTACTATATATTCACACTACAAGCTTGTCAACTATGTCAGGAAAACCATAAAGAGTAGAATACTAGAAAATTCCAGAATAAGTTTTCCCTACAAGAAAAGTATTGTCCCAATACCTACTGAAAGAGAACACCAGCCAGCCCAACCCTACTCCACAGACACCCACAGACACCCACTCCGAATCCTGTAGTATAGCCAGGCTCTAAAATACAAATACTTCCACACACAATGATTGTATGTTAGCCTTTAATTTTCACTCTCCCACAAATAGCTACAAGCATAACATGCAACTGCAAACAGCAGTCTCTCACTCTGTTCTCACAGATTAGAAGGGTAACATTAGCTCTCTACAACATGAATCTCCAAAAGAACACCAAATATTCATAATCAAAAGAAGGCAGAAAATCCTTTAATAGCAACATGGTAACCTACTTCAAATTAATTACAACTGGACAGGCTAACAGAGGTGCGCTATGAGTTATTTATAAGGTGAACTAGAAATACATCAGCCATTAACTATTTAAAGCATTATATGTGAAAGTCTGACTTAAATCTCAAAATTACTAATCCAACATGATGGGTTACACTAACCACTGATTAGCATTTATCATCAGAAAATGAGTTAGGTATAACACTGAATTTCAACATTTTTAAAGATTTGGTTCATTTTATTAAAGAGTTAAAAATGTCACCAGGGACAAGAAATGTGCTGCTACCTTAAGCACTCTATGAAAAGATTAACTTTTAAATCCCATTCAAGTACAATTCAGCAAAAACTATCAAATTTCAAATGGGCATACCCTCTGACCTAGAAGTCTCACTTTTAAAAGTATTCTCTATAAGATATATTTCACAGGTTCAGGGATATAAGTGCAATGATGATCAATTACTATATTATTGATAATGACAAAAAAAGAACTACTTAAATCTCCACCAATAAGATACTGGTTAAATAATGATATCTCCAAACTATAGAATAAAATGCTGTTTAAAAAAACTTCTTAAATGTCTATATCTGACAATCTCCATAAAGACATCTATGATATACTGTGAAGTGGAAAACAAGTTCAGACCTGTATAATACAATCCAATCAATATATAAAAAGTACACATATATATGTTTGTATAGCCACAGAAATTATTTGGATAGTAAGAAGCTATTTCTGAAAAGTCAGATGGAGCCAATTTTTCCCTTGCATACATACTTCTTTTTTTTTTTTAATTGTTTCAACAGTGAGATGTATTACTTTTACTTACACATACACACACAAATGCACCCAGTCACTAAAAACTAAAGGCTTAAACAAGGACCTCAACTATTCAGCACTATTATATGGTAATTAATGGGTTAGGCCCCAGGCTGATAAGGTCTCTGTGAGTTGCAGGAGGCTGGGGAATAGGAACCCTAGGAGTTAAAGAAGGCACAGATGTCTCTACTTCCACCTGCAGCAGGTAGCATATCACGTTTCTAACATCAGGCATCCTTAACCTGATATTCCTAGAGAGCAAAAATTATAGAACCATGTGGCTAAATCAACACGTTTTGGTGACACACCTAAGAAAGAGCACTTCTGCTAAGAGCAGCAGTGACACTTAAAACACCTGTCAGTAGCCAATTCATTTTTTTTTATGGGTGAGAAAGTTACTAGGTTACAATCAAGTTAATTGTTGTTTTTAATAATTCTTATCAATCAGTTAATCAAGTTAATTGTAAGGTCTATCAAAGTTCTCAGCATGACAAATATTTTGTCAAGCAGATACTTAGAAGCAAATACAAGGTTATTAACCACAGCTGTTCTCTACTTATATCAGCAATCTGTATACATGTACCACTTAGTTCAACAGAATCAAGTTCTAGATTGTGTAGCCTTCCCCAGTGATTCTATTTCTCACTGATAACCTGATTTCTTAAAATTCTAAGATATTAAATTATTTGTAGTTATCTTTCATTTTACACCCACATCTCAATCTACACATCATGAACAGTTCAACACAAAGTTCAACAAAACCCACCAGACTGATTAAACTGAACAAACACAGTGAACTGATGCACATGTTCACAACCCCTCATGCACAAATTGAATTCCAAAAATCTCTGAAAATCCAAACGTTCTGTAACTAGTTTAGTGGCAAAACCACACTTGAACTGATGCAGAAATACCAATGTGTTTGATGAAGGAATTGAGCACTCCCAAACCTTGATTGGACCATTAGATAATATTTAGTGTATGCATCATATCAATTTTCTGAAATTTGAGAAATTCTGAATTCTGGCCCAAAAGATCTCAGATATAGACCTGTATATTGGATAAAATTAAACATCTACACTATTGTTGGTAAAGATATCTATAATCAGGAAGAACTACACAAAGAGTTTTTAACTATATTTTATTTTTCAAGCTAGGTGGTGGGGACACCTGCAGTAACTGTACAATTCTAACTTTATGCATATATGAAACATTTCATAACTTTTTAAACTTTATGTGAAAAATTGTAGGTATCCAATGTTTTGTTTTCTTCCTTAAAATAACCAGAGCATTTGGAAAGCAGCAAGTTTGAAAATGGCTAAGGGTCTTAAAAACATTCATATATTTTGATCCGACAATTCCATAAACAGGAAACCAATCTACTTAAATGATCCAAAATGTAGGAAAAAACTGGCTACATTATCAATTATGACATACCAGATTTATTAGTACTCATTCAACTGGGAAATGTTTAAGTGAAATCTTTACAAATTAACATGCCGCCTACAAAAAAGGTATTTACAACTAATGTCTGACATAAGAATGTTTATAATACAGTAAATTAAAGTGGATATACATTTAACATATGCTTGATTTTGCAAATATACATATAAGCATAGCAAAAAGAATGGGAGGAAATCTGTTTACTTTCTTCTCAACAGTTGTCAAAATTTTCCAAATGAGTACATAACACTTTTTTAAAAAGGAAAAATATTTAAAATATTTAAACAGAAACAAAAAGGAAAAAGTCACTGTAATTTAAAGTGAGCATTTCTCCCTTTTGGACCTGGTCACAAAATCCTTCCCAACACAGCACTTCTAGCTGCCACCACCAAATGCAGTTGGCATATAATATCAAACCTATCTGTTAGCCCTAAACGCATCATAAAACATTTTCATTATCTGCAATGATTCAGATACAAAATGTCTAATATTATTTCAGACCTAAGTGAGTATATGAGAAATACCTGTGAAGAAGACAAGATTTCCTAACACACACTAGGTATACAAGGCATGGGGTAGGCATTATGAAATTGTTTCTTGTCTTCTCCAATACACTTGAGGAATAGCACACCAACAGGTAAAATGTGCAAGTTAAAACCTGAGGCAAAGACTCAGAAAAAGAATTTGCAGAGCCTTTAAAAATCATAATTCCTTTCTCTTTGACCTGAGAGAGTCCATTTTTCACCTGTTACTATGCATCTCTAAATAAACTACCAACGACTGTTTTGAACCATGACTCTACATGTATATACCTAAATGGAGAATTACAGACTTTAGATTCTATAGATTTAACCTAGAGTACAAAATCATAAATTTAACAGTATCCAAAAAGATTCAAAGAGAATTCAGGAGTTCCTGGATTAACTAAGACAAAGAGTTAGACCACAATACATTTCAAAATTCCAGAATTAAAATAGCTTTCTATTATAAAGTCTACTTAAATGAAACTTTACAACAGAAATATCACATTATTCTACATATTTTTTAAAAATATTTTACATCATATAAAGCATTTAACATAATATGGGGATCATAATGACACTCATATTTTCTCTATTTTAAGATATACTTTTTTCCTAATTTAAAGTTTCTAAAATTGGGATTCAGTTTTTAACAACATGTATAATTAAAATAGGTTTCTTTTTTCAAAAAAGGAGTAAATTATTAACTTGGTGGTACACTCCACAAAAAAGAAATGGCAACTTAAAAATGAGGAGACATGGTATTATACATGGTAAATACTTGCCATGAATACTTCCTTTAACCTTTTCAGCAAAACTTTCAGGGAGAAAGATTTTATTATGCTATTTCTAGATGAGGAACTAAGGTTTAAGTTCAGTAAGCTGCCCAAGATCATACATCTAACGCTAAAGTTACACAGACTCTTAACCTCTATAATATATGCTGCATACTCATCTACTATTTTAGCAGTTGCATTTATAGATTTTTTTTTGACAGAGCAGAGAAGTTAATATTGGTTTGTCCAAAATCACAAACTTGTTTACCTCTACATTCCTTATAGTCTTGCCATCTACTGTCTGTTTCTACACCTCTTTCCTGAGCTCCAGACCTGAATTTCCAACTATCGAGTGAATGCACTTGGTTATTTCAGAGGCGCACTGTCCAATATGGTAGCTACTAGTCCAAAGAGCTGTTGAGAACCTGAAATGTGGCCAGTGAGACTATGGGACTTTGGAGCTATTTCATTGTAATCAAAAGTTAAATTTAAAAACATACTCAGTTGACGTACCAGAAAACTTTTAAGCATGTGTGGAACAAGTTAGATGAATCCACTTTTTCAACTGTAAATTTAATAGAATCTAAATACAAATCAGGTATTTCTGAGAAAAACTTAGCACCTGAATTAAGATATGCTATTAAGTATAAAATTGGTTTCAAAGACATAATATGAAAAAATAAGGCCAAATTGCCTGTTAATAATTTTTAAATATGATGTTTCAACCTGTCGAAATGATATTTTGGATGTTTTAGGTTAGATAAACAAATAAATATTATAAAAATTATAAAATCAAAGAGTTTCTTTTTACTCTATAGTGTGGCTACTAAAATTTTAATTACATATATGGCTCACATTATATTTCTATTGGACAGTACTTTCTAGAGACTCCTGTTGCCCCCACATAGCGATCAATAGCTCAATGAAAGGCATGGCCATCCCTCTAGCTCAGTGCTGCCCAATAGAACCTTCTCTGATTATGGAAGTGTTTTATATCTGATGACTGGATGGTGGTGGTTTTGGTGGTGATGATGATTAAGTCTGACTCACAGAATCCCTTAGGATATTGTGGAGCCAGAGTTCTTATGAGACTAGAGAATATCATCTATTATTTTGACTTTCCTCTGAGGGAAGAGTAAGTTACCAAAAACTGCAGACCAGTGCTGTACAACAAAACTTTCTGTGACAAAGGAAATATTCTATATCTGCAATGTTTAATACAGAGGCCACTATTCCATCTGGCTATTGAGCATATGAAATATTGCTAGTGCAACTGAGAAATTGAATTTTAAACCTTATTTCACTTAAATTCATATAAATTTAAATATTCATATATAGCTAGTGACTACCTTATTATACAACACTGCTTCTAGACTACCTTCTCCATCTGAAAGTCTGGAAGTCACCTTAGTCTCCTCCCTCCCCATCAACTGTCTTTTCCCCCCACAAAAGTATACACACACAAACACATGCATGCGCGCACACAAACACACAGACTGAATTACCCAGTCCTGTGTTCTTTAAAGCTTTCAATTCTGTATGCTTCTCTATCTCCACTTTCACAACTTGCCTTTTCAGGCTTTAATGGAATAAGGCCACTGCATCCTAGATGGCCTCCTCACTTAGCCCTCTCCTATCCACTCTTTGTAAAATGTAAATATATTTGTATTTCCTTTACTCAGTTTTCTAAGGTCTTGCCATTGCCCCAAGGTAAAATTCCAAACTCATCTGCAGCCATGCCATCCTGAACAAGCCCAATCCCGTCTGATCTCAGAATCTAAGCAGGGTCGGGACTGGTTAGTACTTGGATGGGAGATCACCTAGGAAGACCAGGTGCTGTAGGTGTAAAAAATTAAAAATAAGGGATTGTAAGCTGACAAGGTCTTTGCAATTTGTGAGGTCAAACAAGGGTTGCCTCGCCTTAAAAAAAAAAAAAAAAAAAAAATCCGAACTCTAAAACCCAACCTCCAGCCTCATCTTTCACCATTGCCTTCCACCTTTCAGTTCTTGTCCATATCATTAACATTTACTACGCTCTATCAAAATAGCCTGTTTACTTGTCTTCCTTCTCGATCACTAGCATCCTGTGAGAAAAGACAGTGTCTCAAACATTTACTGCTAAGATAGAGCACAATAAAGTAGCATTACACGAACAAAGTATACTAGATTTTCCATAAATTTTTGAATGAGGGGAAAAAAGAAAAAAGGAAACAGACATGTACTCCTGGACAAGCATAAAAATAAAAAATTTGTAAAGCAGATACTTTTGTTATTACTAGTTAAATGAATTTTAATATGAATTCTTAAAGAATCAACCTCTAATTTTGAACTTTTCAAGAAAATCCTGATTGATGCTTTAAAAAATACATATATACATATATATACATGCTATGTAGAAATACATATTTATACATTACCTGCATTTTTTAGTTTAAACTTAAAGAATAATTTATATCCATTTTCAATTAACTTATTTTTAATAACAACCAGGGAAATATAAAAATTTATGCTCTATTAAAATTAAGAAATACTAAGCCCTAAGCATAAGAATAATCAAATTATTTTAGAATGGTTTAGAAACTTGGCAATACTATAAAATTACCACAAATCACTAGAAAACCCACCACGAATACTGAGTGAAATGGTCAATAACTTTACTTTCAATAATTCTTTCTACTTAATAACTTTTTTATTTATGCAGGGGAGAAAAACATCAAACAAATCTTCAGCCTAAATTTAATACAGCAGTTTAGAAAAGGGATGCAAAACTATTTGAAATACTCAAAATTACCTCTCGCTAATGAAAACGAAGTGAATACTGCCACAAAAGTAGAAAAGTCACCCATGTGGCACCTGAAGGGATGTAATAAAAAAATATGTAAAACACAGGTACTTCTTATTTCAGAAGAAATCCTATGAGTCTCTTAGATCTTTAATAACTTCTTATTGATTAATCATAAGTTCGAATGAGTCTTTCTACCTTGAAAAGGTCAGCAAGAGTAAATTCTGTATGTACAAGGAGAAAATTATACACACACACACACACACACACACACACACACCCCGAAAAAAGGCAGGCAGGCAAAAAGTCTCTATCAATATTTTTTTTCAAATAAGTGAAAGCTTTTAAAAGAAAAAAAATGCTTATTCTTTAACCAGTAGAATTTAAAAACTCATGTAATTAGCCACATTAACAGGTAAAAAAAAAAAATAACACACGTTTGATTGTCTCAACAGATATGAAAATGCATTAGGTAGATTTTAACATTTATTACTGATGAAAAATCTTAACAAATTAGGAACAGAAGGAAACTTTCTTAATCTAGTAAAGGATATGTGCAAAAGCAAATATCTCTCAGGGAATAGCTCTGCTGTTTCATATTTGGCAGCCTGAAGCTTACTTGAGTCTTAGCAGAATGCCTTGTGATTCCCTCAAGCTGGTACCCATCTTTACTCCAACACCACCTCCAGACCATTATTCTTGAACTCTTACATAAAATCCTTGTTGCTCTGATTCTCATGCTATTCGGCAACCATCTTCTACCTCCGCCTCTTTACTATGAGCTAATAACCACCTGGACATTGCCATTCACACTCAGTAAGGATATGCTGGCAACCAGTTCATATTGCCACTATCTTCTATGCCATCACTCCTGAGCCATTTCAATATACAGGTGGATGAGTCATCTAACACCAGTTTTTCAAACCCAGTAAACAATTCTCTAATTTCTACATATAGCCATTTACAACCAGTTGTGAATTTACTTAGTTGTATTATAATCCATTCATTTGTCAAATATTTAGTATTGTTTGCTCTGTAGAGAACATATGACAGTCCCTGTTCTCATGAAACATAGGACATATGTTTTCACTTACCACAAAGATAGCATGAAAAGGTCTGAATGAAGTCCAGACACATTACAACTACTACCTTTCCTTTATTTAGCTGTCTAGGAACCATGTAAATTCTAGGAAACTAGAATTACTGTTTGATGTGACCTAATGAATCCATGCTGTACCCTAGTGATCACTATTTCTCTTGACAAGGATTCTAAAAATATCTTTTAAATAATCTATTCTAAAATATTGCCAGAGTTCAATATTAGATTCATCAATCTATAAATGTATAACTGTGCTGCCCAACACATTAGCCACTAGTCCCAATGGCTATTTAATTTTAATAAAATTAACAATTCAGTTTCTCAGTCACACTAGCCATATTTCAAGTATTCAATACCCACATGTGACTAGAAGGTACTGTATTGGATAGTGAAGAGATAAAACATTTCCATCATCATGGAAAGTTCTATTGGATAGTACTTGCCTAATGTTTTTGGTATTCACTTCCTCATCCAAAAAACTTAAAATGACAAGTGTCATTTTCCAGTCTCCTGAGAACTCTCTGGGATTCCATAATATCCTAAGAAATTCCATACATCAGGCATCATCCTCATCATTATAATCATCATCACCACCATCCAACTGTCATCAGCAAAGCAGTTGATTTTTACTGAGTACTTATTATATTCGAAGCACTTTGTTAAAAGCTTTGTATTATCTCATTTATTCTTCAAAACAATCACATGAGGCAAGACTATTATTCCCATTTTATGGATGAGAAAATTTACTGCATTTTAGACAATAAAATAATTCACCCAAAATTATACAGCTAGAAAGTGACAGTAATCCATAAAGAGTTTAAGCAAATTAATAATGTAATTATTTTGCCTTTTTAAGACAACACACTTTTTAACAAAAAGGATCTCACAGTGGCACTTGACATTCCAAACTACTTTTAGATCCCCCAATTTGCCCTACAGCTTTCTTGCCTTGGAATTCTGCACATGCTGTTCCCTCCGCTTGCATCCTTTTCATTTTGCCAAATCAAACTTAATCTTAATATGGCATCGCTCTCCCCACAATCCAATTTAGAGATCCATCCTATGAGCTGATGTAGAACTCTGTAAGTGACCAATTGAATATCACAAACTCCTGTTAACTTTTCCCTTTCTCCAACGAGAATGAAAGTCCATAAAAATAAGGGGTCTTGCCATCTGGCCTAGCCCAGGACTTGGAGCACAAAAGGTACTTAATAAATATTTGATAGATACAAGAATAATGGAGACAAGATGCCTAGATAATCAAATCATTTCACAAATAGTCATACAACCATGTGTAATCTAATTTGACTTTTACACAAACTTATGCTTCTATTCAATCACAGAATGTTAAAAGTAGGCACTAAATGGCTTCATTGCCATTTAGTTAGTAACAAAGTATTTCACAAACCTTTTTCCCACATAATATGCAAAACAATACTTAAACCTCAAAGTTCAGGGAGTGGCTACTAATGGGTTGGGGGCTCCTCTTTGGGGGTGATAAAAATGTTCTAAAATTGATTGTCACATGGTTGCACAAAAATTTGAATTGTGCCCTTTAAATGGGTGAATTGTATGGTATGTGAATTATCTCTCAATAAAGCTGTTATAAAAAAAACAAAAGGTCTGCAGATAGCCAGACTTATATTATGAAAACTATTAAACCTGCAAAAAAAAAAAACTAAAAGTTAAAATACTTGTTATATTTATGCAATTTTAAAATAGCTAAAGCCATATTTTTGCAAAAAAATTCACTGGTTAGGAAGAACAATAAATTGGAAACAGTAATTGGCTTCAGGAATAATTGGATGGGACAAGAAAGACTTTTCCCTGTGTAATTTATACCTTCTGATTTGATACCTGTATTACCTATTTTAAAAAATACATATGTATACATAAGATTAATAACAACAAAGCCATATCTTTCCTTAGTGCAGTACAAGTATACACTCCCAGGCTGCCTATTTTGTTCTGAAAAAATTAATAAATAAAAAATATTGTAATAAATCAACCTAGGGACATTTGTCTCATCTCATACTAAAAAGCATTTAGTCATTTCTCTATTAGACATTATAATCAAACAGAATTCTCTTATTTAACACTCTGACACATCTTTAAACAATGACGTAGTTGATTGATCATTCCCTCCTTTAAAACTTCCTTTCTTTGACTTCTAGTCTAGCATTCCCCTAGTTTTCCTAACTCAATGCCTCTTATCAAACTCCTGTGCCGGGGTCCTCTTCATTTCTCCACAAGATATCTTAAAAGGTAAGTTCCATGAAGGCAGGAATTTTTGTCAGCTTTGTTCAGTATTGTATCTCCCAATAGAAAAAAAAGTACCCAGAACCATACTCAATAAATAACTGCTGAATGAATAGATGAATGAATCATGCCCCAAGACTCAGATATTGAAGGGCCATAGAAATAAATTATATTCCATATAACCTTTATGCTGTTTATTACATTATATTTCTCTGAAAATTGATAATCAATGTATTGATTATTTGATTAACCAAAATACTTCATTCCCTGGTCTTTCTCCATCAATGTTTTTGATACGGTATGTGCAAAACGCACATTTAACAGCTTATACTAGTTCCAAAAGCATAAACTTAGTGTATAAAAAAAGCAGCTATTGCTATTAGAAACTTCACTTTTCTTTCCAGCATTAATGTTGAATAAACAGACTGACGTACTTATCTGACTCTACTAATGAAAAACATTTTTAAAGAACCTCAGTAGACTCAACAAGGATATCACAGTAATGACCAGCAAGTGACATTCTTGAAAAATAAAATGTAGGGATTTTTTTAAGTCATAATGAATTCTAAAAAGAAATAGGTCACCTGTACCTTATACTTTCCCCAAATCATATAATTTCATTCCTTCAAGGAGAAAAATCACATCTCACCATGCAAATGTCATTTTAGCAATATACAAAGTTTCACCCAAAATCTTAGTTCACATTTGTCCCCATGTGTACCCAAATTAAATCAAAGTATAATTTAAAATCCAAAACTAGACTGTGAATTTTAATTTTTCCTTCTAAGTAACTAATCCAAAATCAAAATTATTCATGTACCAACTTATCATTTGATCTATCTGAATAGTTAATAAATCTTTCATTTATAATTATGAATTGGACCACACCCTTTCTTTCTTAATAGCTACATCATATGTTTCCTATAAGTCTCTCCAAGAAGAAGTATTTGCCAGAAGATAACAGTCTGCTCATGAAGTAGGCATGTTAAAAAAAGGCAATGATCTGCAACTACTGACATTGAAATCCGTATATTTCTCCCTTGGGTTATAGGAAAGCACTTCACTGGCTGTGTTCCCAAATAAATTGAGTAAGCCTTGGGAAAGTCACTGCTTAAATTCCATTTCATGACGGTTTCTCTTCCTCCATAAATGAATTATTAAGAGTCATGCCTACTTCCATCCATTACATAATACATGTCCATCACAGGACCTATTTCCGAGCAAGAAACAACTTACATGACACTGACAGGTAAGGTCAATGAATATTGTAATCTAATAGGGAGCAAGAATCCAGAAAAGAAGATTCTGATTTAATGTGCTAAATTATGAAACACTGATGTGAAGAGCACTGAACACTCACTGTTAACTCTTAGTAACATCTCCCTATGAAGTGACAGACACATGCCCCCAAAATGTTATTAAAGAGCATTTTAAAAGCACTTGACTCCAAGAACATTTCTCAGAAATTGAGGGGCCTACCGAAAAAAGAAAATTCACTTAATTTTTAAAGTATCTAATAAAGACATCTGCAGTTGAAAAATAAAAATAATCAATAATTATGTTGAACACAAAATGTGTGAATGTCAAGGTCTATTGAAAAACGAGCTGGGACAGCTGTGCTTTAAAACATTAAGCATTTTTTTCATGTAATTAGCTCCAACAGAACTGTTCAAATTGCTCATCGTATCCATCCAAAGTAATCAACCACAACCACCTTCAACTATTACTCAGAAATGTGTCTTCCAAAGCAACCACCTGATTCTCAGGTCATCTCTTAAGAGGCCAGGATAGAGCTTGTAAATTAGGTAGTAAAAAGAGATCTCCTAGGCACAGAAAAGGCAATGGAAGATAACACCACCTTTAAGGTTCTAAGTGTAATGGGACCTATTTCCCTAAAGCTGCTGCCTGAATGAAGTTGTCCTAACCAAATATCTCACTCTTGTTGAAGGGTGTAAAACTTCAGATTCATCCACGCTCACAATTGACCCACCCCGAGCCAAAAGCAGAGAGGATTCTCTTCCCTCCCCGACCCATCCACCCACTCCTCCAAGATGAAAAATGAAAAAAGAAAACAGAAAAGCAAAACCCTAAAGTAGAAATGTGCAACAGCTTCTCAACTGCCTCAAAGGCAACATCCACAGCTCATCCTTTGAAATACAACCCTTCATCTCCTATCTTACCATTTTCCAAAAAGAGCGGGGGGTGGAGGGAAATCCTCATCTCTTTTAACATTTTCCATCAGTCACCCAAATCCACAAATCCACCCTGACCGCACCCCATCCTCAAGGCTCCCCAATTTCTCCATCTCGCCACTACCTCACCCGCAACATCACGCCTCACCAACCTTCCACCCTTCGTTCTCCAAGCATCCAGAGACCTCAGCTTCCACCTCCCGGCCGGGGTCCCCACACCTAACGCCTCTGCTCCCGCCCCATCCCCGAACGCGCCTGGGTGGAGCCCGCCGGTGGGCTGGGGTGGGGTCTGCCGCTCCCCGGACTTCCCCATCCCCCCGGCACGGAAAGAAGGGGGAGGGGGTCCTGAAGCCTCACCTACAGCTCCGCCCCTCCCCGGGGGCGCGCTGCCCTGCCCTAGCCAGGGCCGTGAGGAAGAGGCAGGGTAAAAAAAAAAAAAAAGGCAAAAGAGCCTCGCGGCCAGCCAGCGACAGACCGGAAGCTCGAGGTCCCGCCTGACTTCCGAGCTGCCGCCACCGCAGTCGTCTCACTCTCCTCCCGGCTGCTGCTGTCGCTGCTGCTGCCGCCGCCCGGGAGCCGCCACCACCGCCAATGCCGCCGCCACCACTACCGCCGCCGCCGCCGCCACAGCCACAGCACGGCCCGGGCGCCCGCTGACGTCACCGCGCCCCGCCCCCTGCGCGAGACACCTAGCCCCGCCCCAGACCCAGCCGCTAGAGGCTGCGAGCTCCGCCTTCTCCCTTCCCGGCCACTTCGTTTCCCCGCGCCCTCCGGCGAGCGGGACTCGGCGTCCCGCAGGCCTCCGGCGCCTTCCAGGGAAAGGCGTGTTATGGGCTAGGAAGCGGGGCTGACCCAGGCTCCGGCGGGAGGTCGCGCTGAAGTTAAGTAACGGACAAGGGGCGTCACACGTACACACCCCACACGCGGCCTCTGCGGCCATGCGAGGGGAGAGCCGGAGCCAGCTCCGGAAAAAGGTTGGAGGTGAGAGCGAGGAAAGGCGGCGTTTGTCTCCTTCTGCTTGCCGTAGGAAGTGGACCGGCCAGGCTCTACGAGCGGAATCTTCGCTTTCCCAAACCTTATAGTCGCCCCACCCCCTCCTTGGCGGGACCGTTAAGCGAACCCCGGGACTACCGCGCCGTAGGGAGTATCTCTAAGGATTTGCGGCACGTTCCCGGCTGCGCTCCCACGGCTGCAGTGGGCGTCCTTTGTCAGAGGGAAGTTGGACTTTCTCCCTACACTTAGCTTTTGCGAAAGGTGACGGCTGAAGGTAGTAATAAGATCTGAGACACTCAGGGCTGTCCACACAGCCCTAGGGATAGAAGCTAGGTGTCGCAGAAGACCCGCGCCACTGCAGATCGTTTTTCTGTAGTGACTATAATGAGCGTGGGTGGAAATTAATGTTCATATTCAGTCCCTGCGATCTGCCAAGTAGTGTGCTACGTTGTTTTATTTACTCCCCAGGACAACGACACGAATCTACCAGGCAACTGGTAACCTTATTTCAGGCAACTCGATTTTCCTGTACTGAATCGCTGTCGGGTTTCTTTTGTCAGAGCCATGGAAAGAGGGTAACTATATCCACTAATTTAAAGATATGGGTAAGCTATCTCAAGAGTTTGAGAGAGTTGTGAATTATATTTATTTCCAGCCTTATAGTGTTTATTAAAGTAATTTTAAATGCTCTTGAATCATAATTTACCCCTGTTTACTCTCCACCTCCACAGTCAACCAGCTTACACTTCATCGTAAGGCCAACATTTTCCCGTCACTCAGTATTCTCACATTCATTCACCAAATTCTGTTTTATCCTAACCAGGCTCTTTAATTGTTCCCTCAGGATCACCACACACTTGGATTGTTGCAGTCCCGGGTTCTGCTATACAGTCGCCCTCTTCAGTACATTCAACATATGGCTGCCGATTGTTAGGCTGTCAGAGAAGGAGACGATGTAGCTGCCAAAAAAGCATCCTAAAATATTTTCTTAGACCTATAACTATTAGCCAGGAAAGCCATCCTTCTTTGACTGTTTTTCAAGATCTTTCTTATCTGACTGCTGATCTGCTCTTGTTAATCTCCAGCGGTGTGGTGAGGGAAAAAAAGCCGATGTCATCTTTCTGGTTTCCATTCTGCCATTTTCTGTGTGACCTTGGGGAAATTACTCCTGAGTCCTTCTCTTAACTGTAAAATGGGATGCGAACTAGATGTCTGAGATCCATTATATTCCTAAAACAGTGCGGATCTGGAGAGTTAAGGGGCTAAGCACTAAGTTATACATACACAGTTACTGTCAATATCACAGACTCAGAATTTTTTTGTGTTTGTTAGGCTTTTTTTTTTTTTGACATTCCACTAGTTTTTTTCTTATTTCCTACTTTTCCCTCAAATATCTTTTTTTTTTAACTACATTTAGGATTTATTTATTAAAGCTGACTAACAGAGCATTCATTGCCTCTTCCTGGGAGTCCATTAAAATGCTCATTAAGGAATAAAAAATTATACAAACCCATACAAAATAGAAAATGGGAAGGAGGCACCATATTTTTTTTTAAGTGAGTGCAGTCTAACAAAATGGAAGAAACTGTAATGTGGAATAGGCACATGGGGTGCTATAGCTAAAGAAGGGAGCCTATCTGCCAGAAATGATTTAGAATGAAATTTGGGGGCACAAGACAGAGAACAAGATTGAGAAGCAGGGCTGAAAACAGGGAGACTAAATAAAGGTCTGTACATAGAACAGCACAATCCTCCCTACTATATCAGATACAGTAGGTAGGCATTTATCCCAGGCTAAAAATCAAGAGTTCTCATAATCTCTGGGTAGGACTTCAGCAGCTATTTGAACATTTAATGACTAGGAGTAAAGCCTTCTTCATTCTGGCACAATAGCTCATTTTCTACCCACTCACCTCAGAGTGAAGTTGTGCAAGTTAGCAAGACCTTACTAAGTTCACAAGATTCCTAACCAGCATTTCAACTACCTTATCTTAAATATAAACAGATAACCAAGGATGGTGATGATGATGATTAGGAGGAACATAGAAAATATGACCATAGAGGAAACAGAGAAACCTCAGAGAACTTAAAAAAAAACTAATTATTAGTTTACTCATAGATATTTATTACACCTATGAAACAAGAATAGTATACGCAGATGAAGTAACAATCTAAAAATAGGTCTTGAAATTAGAAATAAGAAATTGCCAAAATTTTAAATTTACCTGAAAGATAAAGTCAATGAAATTTTAAAGAAAATAGAATATGCAATTTCAATTTATTAAATTTATTATATGTAATATATAAATAAAGAATATTTATTTTAAAGAAAATAGAAGAAATACAGAAAACTTCAAGAGAAAATGTAAGCGAAATAATCAACCAACACGACTAATAGTACAAGGAAAAGAGAAAACAAAGTAAATAAAAGATGAAAAATTACCCCAAAAAGAATGGAAGGAAATTTCTCAGAGCTGAAAGCATTCACTAGTGCAAAGCGAAAAAATGGAAAAACATCCTCACGAAATGTTAAAACTAAAGATAAAAATATCCTAAATTTTAAAAGTGATCCATAAAAGCAAGAATCAAGCTGAGATTAGAAATCTTACCAGCAACACTAGGTATGAGAAGATAACAAAGATCTTCAAGTTCCTGAGGGAAATATTTCTTGAACTTCAAATTATTAGAAAAAATTAATTAAAAAAAAAACCTGTAGGCGTTAAAAAAAAACTATTCCTGCTGATTTATCATTAAAAGAGCAGAATGAAAACATTTTCAGATATTCAGGGACTCAGGAAGTTAAACTCCCACATACCCTTTTTTCAAAAAATATTAGATGTGCTTGAGCAAAGTGAGGTAGAAAATAGTGTATCTGCAATATCCAGAAATCACTGCATCTAATTCAGAAAGTCCCAAGTCCTAGGATATAGTGGAATACAAGGATAGGAGTTCTGAGAGAGATCTGAAAAAGAATTTGAATAGTTACTATGACAGAAAGCTTAGAAAATGCTGTTTTTTGGTATTCAACTTCTAGACCCAACATTAATAAATTATAATTTTGCTATAGTTAAGGCGTAGTTTATAAATTATACCAATGTTGACTGTAGCCCAATTCCTGAACATGCCAACTCCATATTCCCCTCCCCACTCCCCAGTCCTCCACTCCCCGACCTCTGGCAACTACCCTTCTACTTTCTGTCTCCATAAATTTGGGAAGATGAAAAGGTTTTGGAGATGACAAAGGTGATGATTGCAGATCAATGCGAATGTACTTAATGCCATACAACTGTACACTTAAAAATGGTTGAAATGGTAAATTTTATGTATATTTAACCAAAATAAAAACTTTTTTAACCTTTTGTACTTCAAGGATGTTTTGGACTGAATTGTGGTCCTTCAAAATTCCATACCCTTTCCTAAAAGAAGAGGGTTCCAAGAGCTTCCAGCTTGGTAAATACGTGGAGATGTTGGGAAAGTGGTGCACCTGGACAAGTGATGGATGCTCTGTGCCCTTCTCATACTTTGCCCTATGCATCTCTTCCATCTGGCTTTTCTTTGTTATATCCTTTTATAATAATATTGTAATTTACTAAGTAAAATGTTTCTCTGTGTTCTGTAAGCCACTCTAGCAAATTAGTTGAACCCAAGATGGGGATCATGGGAACCTCTAATTTACAGCTAGTCATTCAGAAGTACAGGTAATAACCTGAGCTTGTGGTTGGCCTCCTTAGTTGGAGTCTTGAATTAGTAGCCACTTGATCAGAAACACCGGTAACAACATGTGCTTGGGCCTGTCATCTGAAGTGTGTGTGGAGGGTGCAGTGTTGTGGGACTGAGCCCTTAACCTGTGGAATCTGATGCTATCTCCAGGTAGATAGTGTCAGAATTGAGCTGAATTTAGAACACCCAGCTGGTGTCTGCAGAATTGCTCCTTGGTGGTGTGGGAAAACCCACTCCCCTCCCTACTCCTAGATATATACCCAACAGAACTTAAAACATGTCCAGAGAAAAACACAATAATGTATATATGAATGTTATGGCAGTAGAAACTAAATCGTGACTAAGTAACAAAAACCTCATAATTTTTAATACATTGGTGGCTTGCAAGACAATAAAGGAATTGCCCTCAAAGACTCTGCTTATAAACAACAAATATTTCTTTCTCTCTTAGTTGGAAATTGACAGCTGGAGGAAAAGGTAGGCAGCTGCTGTGGCTGTGCTCTAGGTACAAATCAAATACAAGTTAGTTCCACATGTCTCGCATTCAAAGACCCGGACTAAAGGAGCAGACCACGTGGGTTATATTTTCCTCGTAGTGGAGGGCAAGCACACACGAGGCTAAGCCACAGAAACTCATTTGAAGCCTCTGCTCAGATGTACAATATGTCCTTTGTGCTCACATTGCATTAACCAAAGCAAGTCCCATGGCCAGGACCAAAATAATGGCATATAATGGGAAAGTATACTCTTCTCATGGAGTAGAAGGAAGGAAAAGGAGAAAGAAAAAAACATGCCTGTTACGAAAACTTTCACAAACTTCTAAAACAAAATATTGAAACTTAAAAATTTAATCAACACATTCGATGCATATGAAACAAAGTACAAGATACAGTTGAAGAAACTACGTAAAGTGCAACACAGAGGACAAGGAGATGAAAAGAGACATAGTAGATAGAAAAGGCATTTTCCTAATTTAAATCTATTTAGACTCCCAGAAGGAGAAGTGAAAGAATGGAAGTGAGCTTATATTCATATAATGGGTGAAAACTTTATCCAAACAATAAAGACATAAGTCCACAGATCATGAATCACTATAAGTATTAAGAAGATAAATAAAAAATTCAACCAAGATATATTATAGTAAAATTGAGAACATAAAAGACAACATAACTTTTTTTTCAATTAAAGTTGACATTTGGTATTATTTTACATTAACTTCAGGTGTACAGCATAATGGTTAGACATTTACATATTTTATGAAGTGAACACCCCAGTCTTTACCCACCTGACATTATACATAGTTATTACAATATTACTGACACTATTCCCTATGCTGTACTTCACGTCCTCATAACTATTTTGTAACTGCCAATTTGTATTTTCTTAATCCTTTCATCTTTTTCACACAGCCTGCCAAATCCCCTCCCACCTGTATGTTACCAGTTTGTTCTCTGTATCTACGAGTCTGTTTTCATTTTGTTAGTTTATTTTGTTCTTTAGATTCCACATATAAGTGAAAGCATATGGTATTTGTCTTTCTCTGTCCAATTTATTTCACTTAGCGTAATACCCTTTAGGTCCATGAATATCATTACAAATGGTAAGGTTTTATTTTTTATGGCTGAGTAATATTTCATTGTGTATATGTACCACTTCTTCTCTATTTAATCATCTATTGATGGACATTTAGGTTGCTTCTATACCTTGGCTGTTATGAATAGTGCTGCAGTGAACATAGGGCTGCAAATATCTTTTCAAATTAGTTTTTCTTTTTCTTTTTCTTTTTCCTTTTTTTTCAGATAAATACCCAAAAGTGGAATTGCTGGGTCATAAGGTAGGTCTATTTTTAATTTTTGGAGAAACCTCCAAACTGTTTCCTGTAGTGGCTGTACTAATTTGCAATTCCACCAACAGTACACGAGGGTTCCTTTTTCTCCACATCCTCAACAACACTTGGTTGATTTATTGATAATAGCCATTCTGACTATCTCATTGTAGTTTTAATTTGCTATTCTCTCATAATTAGTGATGTTGAGCATTTTTTTAATATGTCTATTGGCCATCTGTATATCTTCTATGGAGAAATGCCTATTCAGGTCCTCTGCCCATTTTTTTAATTGGATTGTTTGTTTTTGCTGTTGAGTTGTATAAGTTCTTTATAAATTTTGGATATTAAGCCATTATGGTTTTGTTTGTTAGTTTATTTTGTTTTTTAGATTCCAGACATAGCTGAAATCATATGGTATTTAACTGCTTATGGCAAATGTCTTTCATTCAGTAGGTTGTTTTTTCGTTTTGTTCATAATTTCCTTTGCTGTGCAAAACTTTTTAGTTTGATGTAGTTCCATTTGTTTATTTTTTCTTTTGTTTCCCTTGCCTGAGAAGATATATCAGAAAAATTTACTAAGAGTAAAGTAAGAGTTTACTGCCAATGTATACTCTAGGAGTTTTATGGTTCGGTGTCTTACATTTAAGTCTTTAATCTATTTTGAATTTATTCTTGCATAAGGTATAAGAAGGTGGTCCAGTTTCATTTTTTATGTGTATTTGTCCAGTTTTTCTAGCACTATTTATTGAATACACCATTGTATATTCTTTACTCCATTGTATATTCTTGCCTCCTTTGTCATAGATTAAATGACTGTATAAGCGTGGATTTATTTCTGGGTTCTCTATTCTATTCCATTGATCTATATTCTGTTTTGATGCCACAACGATGCTGTTTTGATTACTATAGCCTTGTAGTATAGTTTGATATCAGGCAACATAATACCTGTAACTTTGTTCTTTTTTCTCAAGATTGCCATGGGTATTTGGAGTCTTTTATGGTTCCATTTAAATTTTAAGATTATTTGTTCTAGTTCTGTGAAAAATGCGATTGGTATTTTGATAGAGATTGCATTGAATCTACAGATTGCTTTGAGTAGTATAAACATTTTAATAATGTTAATTCAATGTTCTTCTGAGCATAATATGTTTCCATTTATTTGTATCTTCTTCAGTTTTCCTTAAATGACTTATTCTCTGAGTATAGATCTTTTACCTTTCTGGTTAAATTAATTCCTGGGTATTTTTTTGATGCATTTGTAAATGAGATTTTTTCTTAATTTCTCTTTCTGATAGTTTTTTTGTTGGTATATAGAAATGCAACCTATTTCTGAACATTAATTTTGTATCTTGCTACTCTACTGAATTGATCAGATCCAATAGGTTTTTGGTGGAATCTTTAGGGTTCTTTATATATAATATCATGTCATCTGCAAAAAATGACAGTTTTAACTCTTTCTTTTCGATTTGGTTACCTTTTATTTCTTTTTCTTGTCTGATAGCTGTGGTTATGACTTCTAGTACTGTGTTGAATAAGAGTGGTGAAAGTGAACATCCTTGTCTTTTTCCTGATCTTAAGGAAAACACTTTCAGCTTTTCCCCACTGAATATGTTAGCCATGGGTTTGTCATAGATGGCCTTTAGTATGTTGAATATGTTTTCTCTATTCCCACTTTACTTAGAATTTTTATCATAAATGGATGCTGGATTTTGTCAAATACTTTTTTCACATCTATTAATACAATCATGTGATTCTTATCTTTCAATTTGTTAATGTGGTGCATCACATTAATTGATTTGTGGTTATTGACCCAATCTTGCACTCCAGGAATAAATTCAACTTGATCATGGTGTATGATCTTTTAAATGTATGGCTGAATTCCGTTTACTAATATTTTGTTGAGGATTTTTGCATCTCTGTTCATCAGGGGTATCAGCCCATACTTTTCTTGTTTTGTAATGTCTTTCTCTGGTTTTGAAATCAGAGTAATAGCGGCCTTATGAAATGAGCTTGGGAGCCTTCCCACCTCTTCAATTTTCAGAATAGTTTGGAAAGGACAGGTATTAATTCTTCTCTGAGTATTTGATAAAATTCACCTATGAAGACATCTGGTCCTCGACTTTTGTTTGTTGGGGCTACTGATTTTATTTTGTGAGTAGTTATCAGTTTGTTCAGATTTTCTGTTTCTTCTTAGTTAGTTAGTTAGTTAGTTAGTTAGTTAGTTAGTTTTAAATATACAGTACATTGGTTAGACATCTATATATTTCATAAAACAATCCCCCCAATTGCTCCCTCCCTCCCCTGACTCTCCACCTAGCCAACATATCCATGCTAATTGCATTCCCTATGCCGTGCTCCCCATCCCTGTGACCATCCTTCAGCTACTAATTTGTACTTCTTTAACCCTTCATCCCATTCTCCCAGTCCCCCAACTTCCCCTCCCCTCCATCCATCACCAAATTGTCCTCTATATTTGTGAGTCTGTTTTTGATTAGTTTGTTCTTTTTATTCCTTAGACTACGCATATAAGCGAAATCATATAGTGTTTATCTTTCTCTGTCTGACTTAAATACCTTATAGTTCCATCAAAGCAATATCTCTTTCCATCCCCTTCCTTTTAGTCTGTGTGTGTCTTTTAATCTGAAGTGAATCTCATAGAGACAACATATATAGGGACTTGTTTTCTTTTCCATTCATCCACTCTATCTTTTAGTTTGAGTACTTAATTCTTTCCATTTGAAGTACTTATTGATAGGAATGTAGTTGTTATTCTTTATTCCTGTTTTTGATACATGTTTTTTTCTTCTTAAAGAAGTCCCTCCAATATTTCCTGTAATGCTGGCTTGGTGGTAATAAATTCCTTTAGTTTATTTTTGTCTGGGAAGCTCTTTATCTGTCCTTCCACTCTAAATGATAGCTTTGCTGGATAAAGTGTCCTTGGTTGTAGATCTTGGGTCTTAATCCTATCAAATAGTTTTTGCCAAACCCTTTTGTCCTGCCTGCATAGTTTCTTTTGAGAAACCAGCTGCCAGTCTTACGGGTGTACCCTTACAAGTAACTACCTGTTTTTCTCTTGCCACTTTTAATATTCTTTGTATTTAAACTTTAGTATTTTAATTATGTTGTGTCTTGGTATAGGCCTTTTTGGATCCCTGTTTTTTTTTGGATTCTCTGAGCTTCCTGGGGTTTTATGTCCATTTCCTTCACCAGGTTAGGGAAGTTTTCCATCGTTATTTCTTCAAATAGCTGTTCAACATCTTGTTTTCCTTCAGTTGCACCAATCAGATG
The DNA here is from genome assembly GCA_028627145.1 of Eidolon dupreanum. Lineage (NCBI taxonomy): Eukaryota > Metazoa > Chordata > Mammalia > Chiroptera > Pteropodidae > Eidolon > Eidolon dupreanum. The sequence goes on along the minus strand of CM053503.1, from coordinate 77,272,530 downwards.
GATATTTGGACCGTTAATAGTGTTCCATATGCTCCTTAAATTATTTTTATAGTCTTAGCATCTTATCTCTTGTGATTCTGATTGAGCGTCCTTGGCTTTCCCATCCTCTAGATAGGTCACCTTGATCCTTTTCTTTATTCACTTTGTTTATTCCTTTGATTATTCCATTTAATATACTTCTCATCTCAGATAATGTGTTCTTCATTTCATACTGGTTCTCTTTTATAATTTCTATTTCCATTTTTATGTTTATCTCTTTGTTGAAGTTCTCACTGAATTTATCTACATTTCCCAAAAGTTCATTGAGTATCTTTATAACCAGTGTTTTGAACTCTGCATCTGTTAGATTACTTGACTCCATTATATCTAGATCTCTGTTCTGTTCTCTCATATGGTTTCTGCTTCTTCATCTTCCCCATTTTGGCTGCCTTTCTGTATCTGTTTCTATGTACTATGCAAAGCTCCTAAGTCTGCCAGTCTTATTAGTGTGGATTTGTGAAGTAGGTGTCCAGTGGCACAGTCCTGAGAGGGGTTCAGCTGCAGGCTAAATTTAGCCCAAGCCTCTACCCCTCCGGGCCACCTGTTAAGATTCAGCAAGCAATCCACAGATGCTGTCCTTATAGTTGCCTCAAAAGGCCACGCCAGAAACTGAGGCCAGCTGTCTCCAGTGTGAATCTAGGTGCTGCTCAGCAAGGAGCACCTGATTCACTGGGGATATATCTAGGTGTGGCTTGGGTGGGGCTGAGAGTTGGGGGAGGCGGGGTTTCAGAGAATCCTCTGGGCGGAGAGACCTCTGTTATTCAGTTTGATGATGTCACAGATATGGCGGCAATGTGTCCAGCACACTGATAGGGAGCAGGGCTCAACAAGGAACAATGGATACCGCCAGCACTTCTGTACAGTGCAAGTGTTGCCTCGGCTCTCACTCTGACAATGTCTCCCTATAAGTCCTTGGTGACCCTTGCGCACAGCCAAATTGGCACTGGTGCTCAGAGTGAGCAGGTCATCATTGCAAAAATTTGCTCATGGACGTGGCCCCTTTAAGAAGCATCTGCCGCTGCCGCGGCTTCCATTTCACTCAGCCACTCAAGACTGGGCAGCCCCATGTCCTCGCCTTGTTCTACCTTCTGCCATTGCAGGCTGATTTTTGGGATTTCTCCCTGGTCATATGGCTTGTTAATCTAGATCCCAGGTAATTTTTCCTTGCTGCTTGTTCTTTGTTTCCACCACAACTTTGATTTGGTTGCCAGACGGAAAAACAGAGCCTCTGTCATCTATGCCATTTTTTCCCCCTTCTCAGATTTTCTGTTTCTTCTTGGCTCAGTCTTGGAAGACTGTATGTTTGTAGGAATGTATCCATTTCTTCTAGGTTTCCCAATTTGTTGGCATATAATTTTTTGTAGTATTTTCTTATGATCCTTTGTTTTTCTGTGGAGTCAGTTGTTACTTCTCTTTTGTTTCTGATTTTATTTATTTGGGTCCTCTCTTTTTTTTTTTTAATGATCCTGGTTAAAATGTTATCAATTTTGTTTATCTATTCAAAGAATCAGCTCGTGGTTTCATTGAACTTTTGTATTTCTTTAGGCTCTATTTTGTTTTTTGATGCTCTGCTTTTTATTATTTCCTTCCTTCTACTCACTTTGGGCTTTGCTGTTCTTCTAGTTGCTTTAGGTATAAGATTAGATTGTTTATTTGAAAATTTTCTTGTTTCTTGAGATAGGCCCGAATTGCAATGAATTTCCCTCTTAGGACTGCTTTCACTGTGTCCCATAGATTTTGAGTCATTGTGTTTTCATTTCCATTTGTCTCAAGGTATCTTTTTATTTCTTCCTTGATCTCATTGTTAACACAACCATTGTTCAGCAGTATGTTATTTAGCCTCCATGTGTTTGTGTGTTTTTCAGTTTTTTCCTTGTAATCAATTTCTAGTTTCATACTGTAGTTGTCAGCAAACATGCTTGATATGATTTAAATCTTTTTAAATTTATTGAAACTTGTTTTTGTGGCCTAACATGATCTATTTTAGAAAATGTTCCATGTGCACTTGAGAAGAATGTATATTCTGCTGCTTTGGCATAAAATGCTCTAAAAATATCAATTAAATCTATCTGGTCTAGTCTGTCATTTAAGCCCATTGTTTTCTTGTTGAAATTCTGTCTGGAAGATCTGTCCATTGGTGTCAATGGGATGTTAAATTCCCTTACTATGACTGTATTACTGTCAATCTCTCTTTTTATGTCTATCAGTGTTGTTTAATATATTTATATGTTTCTATGTTGGGTGCATAAATGTTTACTAGGTTCTATCTTTTTATTGGATTGATCCCTTTATCATTATGTAATGCCCTTCTTTGTCTCTTATTATAGCCTTTGTTTTAAAGTCTATCTTGTCTGATGTAAGTATTGTTACCCTTGCACTTTTTTTTATTTTCATGCACATGAAATATCTTTTTCCATCCTTTTACTTTCAGTCTGTGTGTGTCTTTTGATCTGAAGTGGGTCTCTTGTAGACAGTATATGTATGGGTCTTGTGTTCTTTTCCTTTCAGGTATCCTATGTCTTTCAATTGGAGCACTTACTCCATTTACATTTAAGGTAATTATTGTTAAGGATGTAGTTATTGCCATTTTATTATTCACATATGTGTTCTTTTTTTCTTCCCCTTCTTCTTAAGAAGTGTTTTTAACATTTTTTTTAAATTCTGGTTTGGTGGTGATGAAGTCCTTTAGCCTTTTTTGTCTTGGATGCTTTTTATCTCACCTTCACTTTTAATTGATAGCTTTGCTAGGTCGAGTAAACTTGGTTGCACATCCTTGCTTTTCACCATTTTTAATATTTTGTGCCAGTTCTTCTGGCTTGCAAAGTTACTGTTGAGAAATCAGCTGACATTTTTATGGGAATACACTTGTAAGTAACTAGCTGCCTTTATCTTGTTGCTTTTAGGATTCTCTCTTTTTAACAACACATCTTAAAATCAGTTGTATATTAGTTTCTAAGGGCTACCATACAAAGTGCCACAAACTGGGTAGTTAAAAATAACAAACTTTTTGTCTTATGGTTCCGGATGACTGTCAGCAGAGCTGTGCTCACTCCGAACCAGTAGGGGATAATTCTTCTTTGCTTCTTCCTTTGATTTGTTTCTGTGATTTGCCAGCAATCCTTGTCATTCTTTGGCTTAAAGTTGCTGCACTTCAATCTCTGCTTTCATTTAACCTTAATTACCTCCTTAAAAGCCTTATCTCCAAATATAGTTACATTGAGGATTAGGGCTTCAACATATGAGTTTGGGGGAACACAATTCAGTTCTTAACAGTTACCTCTAGAGAAGAGGGAGGAATGTATAGGGATACTAATGAGATTTCTTCAGGCATAACTTTTGTAAAGTTTCCATTTTTAATCATGTAAATGGTTTATATATTTTTAAGAAGTTAATTCAAAAAAAAACTGAAACAAGTAAATGTAATTATATCAAATTGATACATAACCACATTGTTATACGCAAGGACTCTGGAATCAGACTTCATGCCTCAATTTTCTTATCTAAAATGAGGATAATAATAATAACTACCTCATAAAGTTATTGTAAGGATTAAATGAGAAAATGCATGTGAAGTGCTTACACTAGTAAGCACTTACTTAGTATGTAAGAAGTACTTGATAAGGTTACCTACTATTATTATTGAGTAGTGAATCAGGTAGGAATGCTTTCAACTGTAAGAGAATACTTGATTTATAGTGGCTTAAATAAGAAGGGCAGGCAGCTTGGAGATAAGTGGTTGCTAAAATTGGTTTATTTTTACAATGCCAAATCTTGGCTTCTCTTCAATTCCCTTGGACTTTCCCTGATGGTTGCAACAGCACCAATCATCACATTCTCAAACAAAGGCATTCAAAGGCAGAAAGCAGGGGGCAAGGAAGGGCAGAAATATTTTCCTCCTGAGCCTTTCTCTCATCAGCGAGGAAGCCATCCCTCTGTGTTTTGTGTTTTGTTTTGTTTTTCAGAATTCTCTTAGTCTGAGAAAGCCCCCAGGCCAAGAAATGGAGGTTCTGACAGTTGGAAGTTAGGCTGTCCTAAGTGCACTGATGTGGTATAGTCAAGGGATATGTGCGAGGCACCAACTTGCTGCTATAGCATCTATGAGGCATCTGAAATCTTACACAAAACAAACTCCTGATTTCTATGCTGAAATCTGCTCTTCCCACAGCTTTCCCATCTCAGTAGATGGCAGCTTCATCTTTCCAGTTACTCACACCAAACATTGGCATCCTTAATTCCTCTCTTTTACACTTCACAGTCAGTTAGTTAATAAATCCTCAGCTCTACCTCCAGATTATATCCAGAATCCAACCACTTTCATCACCCCTGTCATTACCACATTGACCCAACCCACCATCATTTCTTGCCTGGATTATTTCAATAGTTTCCTAACTAGTTCCTGTGCTTTCTTCCCTCCTCCCCACCCCCATCCTTTTAAAATCTAGATCATATTATGTCATCTTCTTGCTGAAAACCCCCAATGACTTTCATTCTCACTCACAGTAAAAATCTAAATTCTGATAACAGCCTATAATTCCTACAAGATTTGATTCTCTCTGACTCTTTGACCTTAGCTGCTACTCCTCTTCTAGCTCATTCAGCTCCACTTGCACGGAGTTTCTTGCTATTCCTCAACGATGCCAAGCATGCTCCCACCTCAAGACCTGCTCCTTCTGATGGGTACAGTCTTATACCAGACAGCTTCAAGGCTTTTTTCCTCATTTCCTTCAGGACTCAGATGTCACCACCCTTGAAGTCTTCTCTGACCCCTGTGCAGAACAGCCATCTCCTGTCCCTGTCCCCCTTACTCTGTTTTAATTTTTCTCCATCTGACATACTATAGATGTATATTTATGTATATGTATATACTATGCTTCTTTATTTTCTATCTCTCCCATTGAAATTTAAGTTCTATGAGGGAAAGGGCTCTGTTTTGCTCCTTTTTACCCATAGTGCTTGGAAGATAGTAAGCACTTGGAAAAATTTGCTGAATAAATAAATGAATGAGCAAATGATATTGGATATTTGGGTTGCTTCAAGCTTTGTGTGTACAAACTTTTGTGCATATTCCTTCCATATTTTATGATTAATTCTTTTGTATATATTCCCAAAATGAAATTACTGGATGAGAAGGTAAAAACATTTTTTAATTTTTAATAAAAATTAGCAAATTGCTTTCCTAAATAATTAAACCAATTATATAGAGGGTACCAGTTATATGATGCCCTTGCTAAGCATTATACTTTTAAACTCTTCCATAAATTTTATAGGAAAGACTAAAAGAATTGATTATTTTCATATTTATTTGTAATCATCAATAGTACTTTTAAATTAATATAATATAACATAATATTATAATCATAAAATATAAATAGTACTCAAAAAATTAAATCTCATCCACAGATTTTCTCAGGTTTATTCACCTTTTTGGCTATGACCTATTCTTGGCTGACTACAATTGAAAGTGAGCTTATTAACCAACTGTAAACACTACTTCCCTATTTTTCTCTATTAAGTGTCCTAGTGGCCTCTCAAGTTCAGAATTCTAAGTCATATTTATTAGGTTATATTTTAGTTAAAGAATTCTCACACTACAGGGAAAAACAGTTGTTTCTCTCTATATAAATATGCCTTTTAAAAATTATCATGCCCCTCCCCACAGTGGTTTCTATATCCTGTAATTATAATAATATATATATTTTACATATATATGCATATATATATCATGCTTATATATGTCCGCTTGAGTATACTTCATACAATTATGTTTTCATTGAATAAGAGTAGTTATATGTAATTGTATTTTTTTGTTTGTTTCAAAGTCTCAGCAAAGAATGTGCCAGGCTTTGGTTATTGATGAGAAAAGTAGTTAACATAACATTCCAATTATTTATTCAGCTAGCACCTTGTTTCATGAGCCACCTACTTCCAAATGTTATTCTAAATTACCATTTGCAGCCACTTCCTCTCAATGTCCACTCCCAACTGCCTTTCTAAATCAACATTTCACAGTTCTTGCTTTGTTACTGTTCTTTCCAGTTTTCATTTAAACCTAAGAACTCTTATCTTTTTCAATCACCAATCCTAATAGGCCAAACTTTCAAGAATGGGTTTTTGGTTAAAAAAAAAATGTTCTCTCACTTTTGGTTATAAAAATATCTTGCTTTTTATTTTAAACTATGGATAGTTTCTTGACTGTATTAGATTATGTTAAACAAGAACTCAGTGACCACACTAATCAGCAAAATGAGATAACGAAATAACAACAAAAGGAATGTTACTCTGGAAAGAAAGACTAGATTATAATTGCATTACTGGAAGTATAAGTGGAACATATGAAGAAGATATTTCTCAATTCTCACAAATGTGACATTTAAGTCAAGAGACTAGAAGCAAAGTTCCTAAATTATCATCAATACCTATAGGTACAGTGTCTAGTTAACCTCTACATAGTTTCTTCATTTTACTCCTTTCAGATTTTGTACTTCACAGTTAATAATGAAAATGATACTAAAAACTTGTAATGCTAACAGCTATCAGAAAGAGCATTTGATTGTAAATATATATAATAAAACAAGTAAAATATTTTTATATTTTAAATAACATATTTAACATATATAATACAATTAGAGCAATCCCACCAAATTCTCATTAAAATAAAATTATTGGTTATTATACTTTGGGTATGACCCAATTTTCATTGTTAGAATGTTAAATAATTATTTTATTGGTGTTCTTGGGATGCAAAATATATATACACACACACATATATATTTCTATAAGACTCATTCATCTCCATTTGTTCAACATTTATTAAATTTTCTATGTGCAAAGTATAGTTCCTGATAATGAGGCCCTCACTGGGCTAATATTCCTGCAGGGAAAGACAGATGTAGAGCCTCCTCAGGTCTTTCCTGAGCATGAACACAGCTATAAGCATGTGCTGGATATCTGCATTACCAGGAATGTGTTAGAGCTTTTCAAATTCTTATGGACATGTCATCTGCTAGCTTTTCCTTTTAAGCTTTAGTTTAGCCTATGGTTGCTCCACTATAATCCACCAGCCCAGGCAGCAATAAAGTTAAACAATTGTCTCTAAATATTTTTAACAAGTACCTCTGGGGAAAGTTTTTAAACCCTGTATAAGATCATAGATCAAATAAATTGGTCTTCCAGGGAAGCATCAGACAGATAAAGGAAGGAATGAAAAAAAAAATGTCAATAAGAGGCAAAAAACAAAAACATGAGTTGAAAGGATAAGGCATATAACAGGAAACTCCAAAATAACAGTGGCTTAAACAAGATCAGTAAGTTTCTCTCACATAAAAGAAGAATGGAAGTAGATAATGCAAAGATAGTATGGCAGCTTTATAGTGTCATCAGGTACCCAGGCTCTCATCTTTCTGCTTTTCTTCCTTAGCTTTGAGTTTGAAGGTCTCTTCAAGGCTGAATATAGAAAATAGTACCTAAATTTTCATACCCAGGAGTAAAAGGATTGATGAAAAAAGGAGCACATCCCTATGTATGAAGGAGATTTCCAGCAGTTTCATACAACACTCCTACTTACATCTGACTAGCCAGGACTTAGTCAACTGTTCAGATCTAGATATAAGGAAAATTGAGAAATACAGTCTCTTATATGAGTGGTTAAAACTTGGGATTCTGCTCATGAGAGAGAAGATAATATATTGGTAGGCAATTAGCAGTCTCTACCAGAGGGACAATTTAATCAGAAAGTAAGTAGACCAACCTATATACATCAAGAAGCTTTGAACACAGTTTAACCATAGTATATAACAGTATATAAAATGATAGGTGTTAATAATGCAGATCCTGAGACATCAAGAAAGTGTTAAATTATGTGTAACAATCTTCTGTAAAAGAAAAATGCTAAGATGTGTATAATACATTTTTCTGTAGCTTTCTACTCAAGATATTTTAATATTTTAAAATTTGGGCATATAGAGAAATAAAACCTAATATTTATAAATCATGTCTTGAGTAGTCAATATTTTGCTATAATATGCTAATATTTTTAGAAAGAGATAGATCAGAAATTTTCCTGCAAGATTTGCTCAAATTCAAATTCTCAAAGCATCTATATTTAATCCTTTCAGGAATATTTGTAAGAAAAAAGAGAAAAGATGGGAAAATCTGCTTTTGCCTCTAAAACGGTCAATATAACACAGCAGTAGCAATATAGAAATTAGACACAATAACTATAGTTTAACAACTTTACTTAGACTGATTTGGATATTTCTCAAAATGCCAATAACACAGTACATTTTGTAGAATAGACAGCATATTACTTGGTGAATTTGTGTACTTATTGATGAAAAAAAAAACCCTTTGGCTATATAAACAGTAGATGCAAACATTATTTCAGGAGCCCAGGAGTAGGAAACCAAGCGACTTGGATTGTGCTAACACATATACAATAGATTTGACTGAATTGCTTTAATTCCAATAGCTAATTGATACTATATATGTGTATATGTGTGTATACATTTATATATGGTTAAAACAAAATTCACCTTGGAAATTTTATAAAGTTAAAGAAAAATTATCGACTCCTCTATTTTGCTCCCAGCCCATGTCCAATTCATCAGCAAATCTTTGAGTTATACTTTCAAAAGTTGTTTAAAATCCAACCACTTCTCTCCAACTCTCTTATTTCTAGCCCCAGCCACCATCATCTCACATCCAGATTATTGAAGTAATCTTCTAATTAGTCTCCTTGTATTAACAGCTTTGCTTTCTTTAGTTTGAACATAATAGTCAGTAAGATCCTTTTAGAACTTACATAGGTAAATGTCACTCTGCTGCTAAAAATCCTGCAATGACTTTTCTTTTTACTCAGAGTAAAAGCTGAAGTCCCCAACCTGAAAAGTTCAATCTGAACCTTGAACTTCTTGACCTCACCTGCACTTAACTCCTGCCTCATTTGACTCCAGCCACTCACAATTCATGTTGTACCTCAAGACTTAAATGACACTTTTTTTTTGCAGAAATAGAAACAGAAATAGAAAAAACAATCCTAAAATACACATAGAATCACAAAAGACCACTAATAGCCAAAGCAATCTTGAGAAAGAAGAACAAAGCCAGAGACATCACGCTACCCATATTATAAAGCTATAGTAATCAGAACAGTATGAAAAGATAACCTATGGAATGAGAGAGAACATTTGCAAATCATGTATCTGATAAAAGCTTAATATCCAAAATATATGAGGAACTAATACAACTCAATAGAAAAAAAATCTGATTTAAAAATGGAAAAAGATCTAAATAAATATTTTTCCAAAGGAGACATACAGATGGCCAACAAGTACACAAAAAGATGCTCAAAATCACTAATCATCAGGGGACTGCAAATCAAAATGATAATGAGATATCCCCTCATACCTGTTGGAATGGTTATTATCAAAAAATCAAGAGATGGGTATTGGCAAGGATGTGGAGAAAAGGAAAGCCTTGTGCACTGTTGGTGGGAATATAAATTGGTTCAGCCTTTGTAAAATATAGTCTGGAGATTCCTCAAAAAATTAAATTAGAAATAGAACTATCATATGATCCGGCAATTCAAATTCTGGGTATTTATTCAAAGGAAATGAAAATACTAACTTTAAAGATATCTGTGTTCTATGTTCACTTCAGCATTACTTACAACTGCCTAGATATAGGAGCAAACTAAGTGTCCACCAGTGGATAAACAAATAAAGAAGATGTGATATATATATATACATATATATATATATGTATATATATATATATATGTTCAGCCTTAAAAAGAAAGAAATCTTGCCATTTGTGACAACATGGGTCAGCACCAAGCTGATCAAGAAGGGAAGATTTCAGTGCTGAGATGCCTGGTTGGAAGAATGCACAGAGGCTGACATGAGAATGTGACCAACATTATTGTGGGGAGTGCAGTTCTACTGTGGGGCGCGCACTTCTGCCTCTGCTCCTCTTCTGCTCCCCTTCTTGTGCTCCCCTTCTGCTCTCCAGGGGACCACATGGCTCCACACATATCAAAGTACAATGGTGGCATTCAGCCACACATGTGTGATACAATAAGCTAAAGTATGTTTACATATTTTAGGCACAGGCGCCAGGGTCCTATTCCAGGGTCCTATTCCTCGCCGCAAGCCTGGATCACAGCCAGACCTGGGATCTGCCAGGTGTGGGACCCACAACATACCTGGTCCTCAAGGGCAGTATGCTAAGTGAAATAAGTTAAACAGAGAAAGAAAATACAATATGATTCACTTATGTGTGGAACCTGAAAAAAAAAAAGCAAAGACAAAACTCATGGAAACAGAGGGTAAATTGGTGTTTGGGGTTCTGCGTGGGAGGGGAGGGTAGTTGAAGGTGGTTAAAGGGTATAAACTTCCAGTTATAAGATTAAAAAGTTCTGGGGGTGTAATGTATAGCATGGTGACTTGTTAATACTGTATTGTATACTTGAAAGTTGCTAAGAAAGGACATTTTAAAAGTTCTCAGCACACACAGATACAAAAGTAACTATGTGAGGTGATGCTAACTAACCTTATTGTGGTTATCAGTCTGTAGTATATGTGTATATCAAATCATCACATTATACTTTTTAAATTGATATAATATAATAAAGTTAGAGAAAAAAACAATATATAAAATATGTATTGGGCTCTGTCCCTGGTTCGTGGCACAGAACTCCTAAATCTCTTGTATTTTCCTAAATGATAAAAACTCTAGGAGCATGTTTTATTGTAATGTTTGGTCTTGATCCTGGTTCCTGACACAGAGATTTAGGAATCATTTGAAATTTCCTGGGAGTGTCTTTTGTTCTAAGAAAGTGACTCTGGGTATGCTCCTGAAATAGCCTCAGGATGAGAATTGGTCATCATAAATAGCAAGCCATGATTATAAGCCTAGAACTTTCAGTCTACCTCCCACCTCCATCCTTTGGGAAGGAGTGAGGGACTGGAGATTGAGTTAATGATCAATCATGCATATGTGATTAAGCTTCCATAAAAATCCCCAAAGTAGGGTTTAAAAGAGCTTCCAAGGTGGTGAACACAACCATGTATTATGAGGGTGTTGCCCCCAACTCCCTGGGTACAGAAGCTCCTGTGCTCAGGACCCTTCCAGACCTCGTCCCATGGATCTCCTCATCTGGCTGTTCATCTGTACCCTTTATCATATCTTTTATTATATAACAAATTTATTATATAATAAACTGGTAAATGTAAATAAGTTTCTCTGAGTTCAGTGAGCTCTTCTAGCAAATGATAGAATCCAAGGAAGAGGATAGTGGGAAACCCTGATCTGTAGCCAAGTTGAACAGAAGTTGTGAGAAATCTGGGGACCTACTACCTGCATTTGGCATTTGGAGTGAAGGGCAGTCTCAGGATAGAGCTCTTTATCTGTGGAATCCGCCTTACTCTGTTTAGTGTCAGAATTGGAGTGAATCATAGGGCACCCAGCTGGTGTTGCAGAGAATTGCTTGATGTGTGGAAAACCCACACATCTGGTGTCAGAAGTGTTGTGAGTGTATTAGTATTATGACAGTAAAGCAGAAATACACAGGAGGAAGAGTATACTTTTTCCCTACTCTTTCTCACTCATTTCATTTAGTCATTTGCAAATGTCACTTTATCAGAGATACTTACCCCAACTAATAAATCTATCTAAAATAGTACCACTTCTTTCATCACTCTCTAGCTTCTGCCTCATTATCTTTTTCTATTTTTTAATTTTTAATTTTTCAATTACATTTTACATTCAATATTATATTAGTTTCAAGTGTACAGCATAGTGGTTAGATATTTATATAACTTACAAAGTGATTCCCCTGATAAGTCTGGTATCCACTCGATACCATATGTAATTATTACAATATTATTGACTATTTTCCTACGCTGTGCTTTACATCCCAGTGACTGTTTTGTAACTGCCAATTTGTACTTCTTAATTTCTTAAACTTTGTCACTCAGTTCCCCAATGCCCCTCCCATCTGGCAACCATCAGTTTGTTCTCTGTATCTATGAGTTTGTTTCTGTTTTGTTTGTTCATTTAGTTTGGTTTTTTTTTTTTTTTTTAGATTTCACATGTTAGTGAAATGATATAGTATTTGTCTTTTTCTGTCTGACATTTTACTTAGCATAATACCTTCTAAGTCCACACATTTTGTCACAAAATAATAAGATTTTTTTCTTATAGCCTAGTAATATTCCACTGTATGTATATGTACCATTTCTTTATCCATTCAAGTTTTGATTGGAGCATTTAATCCATTTATATTTAAAGTAATTATTTATATGTATGTTGTTATTGCCATTTTATTAATTGTTTTCTGATTGTTTCTGTAATTCTTCTGTGTTCCCTTCTTATTCTCTTGCTCTCTTCTCATGTATGTTGGTGACTTCCTATACTGTTGTTTTTGGATTCCTCTCTATTTATTTCTTGTGTATCTCTTGTAGATTTTTTATATGTGGTTACCATGTGCTTTACACATACCAAGCTATGTTTATAACAGTCTATTTCAAGTTGATGGTCATTTAAGTTCAACACATTCTAAAATCACTACTATTTTTACTCACTCCCTGAATGTTTATGTTTTTGTCATTTTTTTTACTTTGTGTGTGTGTGTGTGTGTGTTTGTGTGTATCCCTTAATTTACCTTGTAGTTACACAAGATCTTCCTACTTTTGTCTTTTAAATTTTGTACTAGCTTTATAGTTGGTTGATCCATGGCTTTTACTGTTGGCCTTTGTCAGTGAGAATTCTTTTTCTTATATTATGTTATTCATATTTTTGTGTTTTTTTTTTTCATTTTTCTTCTTAAAGAATTCCCTTTAACATTTCTTGTTTATATTTATACTGGTTTAGTGGTGATGAACTCTTTTAGCTTTTTCTTGTTTGGGTAACTCTGTTTCTCCTTTGATTCTAACTAATAGCCTTTTGGGGTAGAGCAATCTTGGTTGTAGATCCTTGCAAAATCTCTGTTGAGGAATCAGCTGACAGTCTTATGGGAGCTCCCTTATAGGTAGCTAACTGCTTTTCTCTTGCTGCTTTTAAGGTTCTCTCTTTGTCTGAAACTTTTGGCATTTTAATGATGTGTCTTAGTGTGGGCGTCTTTGGATTCATCTCGTTTGGGACTGTCTGCACCTCCTGTACTTGTATGTCTATTTCTTTTGCCAGGTTAGGGAAGTTTTTAGTCATTATTTTTTCAAATAAGTTTTGAATGCTATGCTTGATGTCATCCCAGAGGTTCCTTAAACTATCCACGTTTTTTAAAATTCTTTTTTCTTTTCGCTGTTCTAATTGGGTGTTTTCTGCTACCTTATCTTTCAAATCACTGATTTGATGCTCTGCTTCATCTAATCTGATGTTAATTCCATCCGATGTAGTCTTCATTTCAATTATTGTATTCTTCATTTCTGACTGGTTCTTTTTTATGGTTCCTATCTTCTTTTATATGTTTTCTATCTCTTGGCTGAAGGGCTCACTGAGATTATCTATTCTTCCCCTAAATTCATTGAGCAACCTTATATACAGGGTTCTAAATTGTATCTGGTAGATTCTTTGCCTTCATTTTGTTTAGTTATTTTCCTGGAGTTTTGCTTTATTCTTTCACTTGGGACATGCTTCTTTGTCTCCTCATTTTAGCTGCCTCCCTGTGTTTGTCCCTACATATAAGATAGATCTGCTACATTTCCAAGTTTAGAAGATTTGCATTATGTAGTAATTATTCTCTAGGATCCAGTGGCACAATCTCCTTGTTCACCTGAGCTAGGTGCTCCAGGGTTGTCCCTTGTGTGGGTCATGTGTACCCTCCTCTTGTAGTTGAGCCTTTATTGATATTGCATTATCAATAGGTGAGATTGATCCTCAACCTAACTGGCCATGATGCCTGGTTGTGACTACATTGGACAAGCTGTTGTGCAGGGGCAGAGCAGAATTTGCCTTAGTGCGGCTCTGGTGCCTGCTGAGTCTATCATTTGTTTGTGTTATTTGCGGCACTAATTGGATGGTGCTCTGGTGTGGTCTGAAGATGAACACCAGGTGTGTTGGTTCTGGGGCCTCTTGGGAGGGGCTCCAGTGCAGACCAAGTTCAGCCACTGCTTGTGTCTGGCCTGGGGCCATCTGGTAGAAGCTAGAAAGTGATCTACTGTTAGCAGCTGCTGGTGCTGTCCTGGGAGGTGCCTGGGGAAAGTTATGGTATGAACTGAGGCCAGCCACTACTAGTGCCAGGCTTGGGGCCACTTAGCAAGAGGTACAGGGCACGCCAAGGCCAATAGCTGCTTGTCTAGGATTTGTGGACCTTTGAGAGATTTTAGGAAAATTTGCAGCATGGGCCCAGACCAGCCACTTGTGTGGATTATCTTCTGAAAGAGATTTAGGCTGGGCATATGAGTTAGGTGGTATAGAATCTCAGAGAATTACCAGAGTAGGTCCAGAGCGGTGTTAGCCAAGTCAATGAAGAGCTCAGATTTGATGCCTGCCTATGCCTGCAGGATGGGTGGGGGGGAAGGCTCAACAAAGGAACAATGGTGACAGAGAGCAGCCCCTTCAGCCTGCACCCTGAAGCCAGACAATTCAGTTCCTCCCTGTGTGTCCCTGGTGCCTTGAACTGTTGTCCCTTTTCTGGAGCTTAGGGTTAATGTCTGTGAGTGAGTCTGTTCATGGGCCCTTTAAGAAGACAACTGGATCTACAGCAGCCCTTCATCTCACCCAGATTGAGTCCTTGCTGATTTTCACAGCCAGCTGTTGTGGAGACTCCTCTTTTCAGCACTGGTGCTCTGAGCTGATGAACCTGGTATGGAGCTGGGACCCCTCCTCAGTGGGGACTTCCACAGCTAAAATATCCCTTCCAAATCTTAATCATCACATGCGGGTGTGGGACCAGCCTATTTTGCATCTCAACCCCTCCTACCAGTTTTGACGTGGCTTCTTCTTTATATCTTTAGATATAGGAGTTCTGTTCAGCTAGTCTTCAAGTGGTTCTCAAGAGTGATTGTTCTATAATTTAGTTATAATTTCGATGTGGTCTAGGAGGAGGTGAGCACAGCAGTTACCTGCTTTGCCCTCTTGACGAGAAGTCTCCTACCCCATTTTTCTTCACAGCACTTCTATCAGAAATACTATATACTTGTTTACTTGTTTATCATGTCTCTGCCATCTAGAATACAAGATCCATGGAAGCCAGGACTTTGTTCTTTACTCTATCTCAGTGCTTAGATTAGTGCCTTTCACATAGGAATGGTTTAATAAATATATATTTAATGAAAGATGAATAAATGAATAAATGAGAAATATTTACTACTTACTACTATAGTATAGGAGCCTTTGGCTGTTAAAATATTTGGAACTCACTTGTCATACAGCACTCTGTGCAAAACAGAAAGAGCTCACACATTCTGCATAAGATGCTTCAAATTAAATGAAAGCTTTTCTTTAAAAAGCTTATTCACATTATTCACATTTCTCAAACCTAGTAAAAATTAGCCTATACAGACTTGCTCAATTAACTGTCTTAAACAATGTCTTCCTTGGCTCCACATCTCCCTCCATCTCCTACCCATTTCTTTTATTACACTTCTTGAAAGTGTGGCCTATAGGGGTCGTTTTTATTTCTCATTCCCATTCTTTTAATTTTACTCAAACTTCTACAGAATTTCTCTTTCCAAATTCATAAAGATATCTTCTTGATTGTTTTTCCATCCTCATTTAATCCTACTTCTTGTCAATGTCCTGCACAGTTGAACATTCCCTCCTGCTTGAAATGTTTTCTCTTTACTTCTGGAATAAAATACTGTATTGCTTTGCTGGGGATGTTGTGACAAAGAATATCACAGACCGTGTGACTTAAATGAGATAAATTTGTTTTCTCACTGATCTGGAAACTAGAAGTCAAAGATCAAGGTATGGACAGGTTGGTTTCTCCTAACGTCTCTCTCCTTAGCTTGCAGGTGGCCACCTTCTCCCTGTGTCTTCAGATGGTGATACTTCTGTGCACATGCACTCCTAGTGTCTCTGTTGTATATCTCAGTTTCCTCTTATAAGGACACCAGGTGGATTGGATAAGAGCCCACCCTAACAGCTTCATTTTTACTTAATTACCTCTTTAAAGGCTTTATCTTTAATTACAGTTACAATTACAATCTGAGGTACAGGGGGTTAAGGCTTCAACTTATAAATTTTGGGACAACACAAACCAGCTCAGAATAAAAACCTTCTTGGCTTTCTTCCTTACCTTACAGGCTATTCTTTTTCAATTTCCTTTGCTTATTCCTTATTTGTCTTGCCTCTTCATGTTAGAGTGCTCAGGATTCAGTCTTTGGGAATCCTTCTTCTCATTATCTATACTTTATTCTTACATTACCTTATCTACTCCCATGGCTTTAAATATTATCTATATACCAATGACACCTACATGTATATTTCTAGCTCTGACTTCTCCTTTGGCTCCTGATTAGCATGTTAAGTTAGTATTTTCATCTGGATGTCTAACAGATAACATGTTGACATATTCAAAACAGAACTCTTGATTTCCTCCCAACCTGCTCCTCCCTCTATCTTCCCCATTTCAGCAAATTGCATCACCACCTTAGTTACTCAAGTCAAGAACCAGGTATTGTTTTCAATTTCTTTCTTTATCTCCATTATCCAAACTATGGTCAAGTCCTATTGTTTGGATTCTCTATAGATCCCCTATGAACATATTTCTCAAGTCTGCTATCTTTTCTCCAGTTTCACTAAGCCATCATCTATCAGCTCCAAAACAGTCCCTCTGCACTCCAACTTGTTTTCCTACAATCCATTCTCCACACAACAATTGGAATGATGTTTTTACCCAGGTCAGATCATTTATCTGCTTAAAATCTCTGAAGGCAAATGTAGGGTTTAGAGGGAGGGTGAAGTAGGTAAAGGGGATCAAATATATGGTAGCTGAAAGAAACTGGACTTTGAGTGGTAAACACACAATAGAATATACAGATGTCAAATGATAATGCACACCTGAAAATTATATAATTGTATTGACCAATATTATCCCAACAAACTTAATTTTAAAAAAAATCTCTGAAGGGCTTCCCATAACACTTAGAATAAAAAACAAAATCTTTCCCCTTCTTATAGAGCTGATATGATCTGACTTCTGTGCCCTCTCTCTCTACATCTTACACTAATTGCCCTTCGTCCCATTTCCCTAACTCCTTCCCACCTCTTGACCTTTGTATTTGCTGTTATCAGCCAGAGTTGCTCTTCTACCAAACATAGCAATGTCTGCCTTCTTGTTACTCAGGTATTGAAATAAAGTCATCATCCGACATCATAACACTCTACCTGGTATGTTATTATCTTTCTTTTCCCACCATAAATAAGTCCCATGATAGAATAGACTTTATCTGCTTTGTTCACAGGTATGTTCTTAGTACCTAGAAGAATTTTAAGTCACCATAGGGCCTAATAAATGTGTTAAATGAATAAAATTATATATTTAAATGTAATAGGGTAGCACAGTAGAATTAAGAGGCACTGAAATTAGACTTGGGTTTGAGTTCCCGCGCTGATACTCCTTAACCTTGCCAATTACCTCACCTCTCTAAAATGTACTTCCTTTAACTGTTAACCTGCAATGACAATAGTAGTGCCTACTCCTTGGAGTAATTTTGAAAATTAAATGAGATAATGAATAATAAAAACTGCATGCTGTTGAGTAAATAATTAATGTTAACATTATTTTTTTCCTTCAGAATTTCTCTGTGAAAATATTAAATCATATGCTTAAATGCATCTTTCTCTGGTGAGTGGATGGCAGTGACTTGATAAGCAGAACAGCTGCCATCAAACAATAGACAAGGAAAGGAAACGAAAATAATACTCTATCCCCTGAGGATCATGGGTGAATTCAAAGAAACAGAACATTATTACTAGACTTGGAACCTGGCCACATCGTTAATATTAATATAGTAATGCTTAAGGAAAATGCTACCCAACCTCCTGAAGCCAGACTATTCTGTCACTGAAGCACCCCACCTACCTGAATTTTATGTAAAATAAAAGGACCTCTGAATCATCACATCAATTCCACACCACACAGATCCTTCCAATTTCAGCCTGTTAAACATGAAGTACATTAAAGATCTGCCAGCCACTTAATATCCTGGCCCAAATTGCTAGTATTCTGTGGCAGATACTGTTTTCTCAAAATGGCTGTCACAGTATCTTCCATTTCACATATTCTCCTTACACTGTAACTTTGCCACTTTCCCACTGAGTGGTGAGCTCTCCTTGAATCTGGGAAAGCTTATGGCTAAGATGGATGTTGAGTGACTTCTAAAGCTAGGTCATAAAAAGTGATACAACTTTCTGCCATTCTGGAATGCTCACTCTTAGAGCCCAGGCAAATGCCATGATAAATCCCAAGCAATCTGTGGAAAGGCCCATATGGAGAAGAACTTAGGCCCCTAACCCCTATCCATACTGAAACCTGAGCTGAGAGTCAGCACTTCCTTCTCAGCCATATGAGTGAGCCATCTTGAGAAGTTGATCCTACAGCTCCCAGTCAAGCCACCCCAGCTGATGCCACAAGGAGCAGGTAAAGCTGCTTTGATAAGCACTGCTCAAAAAGAAATTCATGAGTAAAATAAGTAATGTTTCCTTCTCCAAACAAATATTATTTATAACAAAGGAGAAAATAAATATGAATAAAGTCTATTTTTGCCAAGGTCTACACCAAAATGGTAATCCTTAATATGTAAATATTGTATTTACTTCTTCAGATTCATTTAATTCTTCAATTTAAACAATGTTACCTATTTGTTAACCTTTGTAATGTTTGTTATTTTACTTTTTTTTACCGAGATCTGAAGGTAGTTTGTCCAAATAGGGACTTTTGACTACATGGAATTTTTATACTTCTCTCCTTTTACCAGGTGGGCTTATTATAAGATGTAGACTTGAGAATGAATGCAACAAACATTACTGGAACATCTATTAAATATTGGATATTAAGCTGTGTGTTTTACATGTTAAATAATTTAGTCTTCCCACAACTCTGACGAGTAGGCATTATTTAATCCCATTTTAAGAAAAAGGTTCAGAGGCCTAAAGCAAAATGTTCAAGTTGTAGAGCTGCCTAAGTCCAAAATTCAGGCTCTTTACGTAATTTCTGTCTTTATCTCTTTGAGGTGAGAATCCAATGATTTCATAGGAAACAAACTGTTATAGGTGAATCTTGCCCCCAGTTTAAATATGTTATCAGAATGTGTTTAGTTGCAAGTAACAGAAAGTCTAACCACAGTATGCTCATTAAGAAGAAAATTTATTGTTAACAAGAGGTTCGGAAATAGGAGATTCCAGAATTTGCTCTGTCACTCTAATTAGAACTTGCTACATAATTTGTGAGTCCCAATGCAAAATGATAATGCAAGATCTTTGGTAAAAATTATTAACTTCAGGACAGTGATAGCAAATGTTAAACCAAGTGTAGGGTAGTCCCAAGTGTTGAGACCCGGTGTTAGCACTCTGGGTTGGCCTCTTCAATTTTCTTGTCTTTTCTCATTTGGGCATAATATGGCTGCCGTAGTGCCAAACAGAAGTGGATGGACAGGAAAGTTCCCAGGAGACATCTGTTTGCATTTTGTTTGCCAGAACTGAGTCACGGGACCACTTCTTGTTCAAAGGAGTCTGAGAAACTGAGTATCAGGAAGAGTGGAACTGAATTGCCACAATAGACTTTAGTCAATTGAGAGTCAGCACTAAAAGAAGAGTACATTGCCAACCTAAATCAGGGTTCTATTAGCAAAGATGAAGGATTGAAGCAATACCCATGGGGCAAGCAATCACTGTGTCCTCTACAAATACTTTCAGAGTCAGAACACATTAAACCCTTTCGTGTCCTATGATCCAGCCAAATTGGGCACATTTTTCCAATTTGGATGGAGTCTTAATTTCTTGCCTCTGCATTTTTATTTATGTGTTTTTATTTATATTTTCCCTTTACTTAGAAGTTACCACATATGTAATTTCTTATGTGTCTAAATCTTATTCATACTTCAGTCTATTCAAAATGTCACTTTTGTCATGAAAAATTATCTGCTTCCCCAATTGTTTCCACATATAAACCTTAAAAACTTTAAACTTAAAATTATAGTTAATAGGTATATTTATCTTATCACCTCTACAGTGTTTTGTTTGCCTAGCACTTGGTAAGCATCTTGTTCTCAGGACATAATAATGGACATGTGAGCCAAGCCAGTCAATCAGAACCTTTCTCTATGATTTTTCAAACTGGATCCAGGAAAAGAATTTCTTGTGCTCATTGATCACAGAATTAAGAAGTTGAAAATCTGGACTGCTTCAGTCATATTCATCATGAATCTTTAACTAATGCCACATTTAAAGGAAAATTGTAGATTAAAGACCTAAATGTGAAAGATTACACTATCAATATTTAATTTAGGATTTTAGTAAAAGATGCAAGATAATTTTTTTGTGCTCTATAGCCAGGAAGGGATTTTTAAATACTATCAAAAAAGCATAAATCAATAAGGAAAAATATGTATGAATGTTATTACATAAAATTTAAAGATTTTTGTTAAGAAATGACACCATGGGCAAAGTTAATAGGTGGCTAACACAATAAAAAGAGATATTTACAAAGTCAGAATCTGCTGAGGAACTAATATCTAGAATCTCTAATAATACCTGCAAATCAACAAGAAAAAGGTAATGACTGCATAGAAAAAAAATATATGTCAATTGAAGAATAATATGAATCACCAATTTAAAGAATAGAAAACTAAAAGCTTAGCAAGCATAGGAATAAATACTTAAAATCATTAGTAATCAAAAATATAATTTTAAGCAACAATAAAGTATCTCTTTACACCTATTAGACTACCCCAAATTAGGAAGCTGCATAATGTCAGGTGTTGACAGAAATATAAAAATATAGGAACCCTTATACACTGCAGCTATTATGAAGTACAATCTGTCATTACTTAGGCAAATAAAGTATATGTCTATGACTCAACAATTTTATTCATACATTCTGCATGTATATTCCAAAGAAGTTCTCACACAGATATATACAAGAATATGTATGAATATGTTCACTGTTGTCTTTATTTATGGTGCTGAGGAGCAGGAAAAAACCCAGATGTCCATGGTGGGGAAAATAAATAGGCAATATGTGGTAGTAGTTATACCATGGAAAATTTTGTGACAGGTAGACAAAATGCATTATATATAACAATGTATTAGTTTCCTAGAGCCATCATAACAAATTACCACAAGAAAAAAGGAAAAGACACAAATTAGGAATAAAAGGAGACAAACAAAGGGTGATTAGGGAATACTATGAACAACTTAATGCCAATAAATTCAACAGCTTAGATAAAATTTTTAAATTCCTTGGAAGGCAAACCAACCAAAGCTCACTCAAGAATAAATAGATAAAGCAAATATTTCTATATCATTAAAAAAAATTCAATTTGTCATTAAAAACCTTTCCAGAAGGCAACCTACCAAATGGGAGAAAATATCTGCAAATCAAATATCTGATAAGGAACTGATATCCAAAACATATTTAAAAACTTATGTAATTCAATAGCAAAAAAAATGAACGATGAAAAAATGGGCAGGGGGTCTGAGTAGACATTTTCTCAAAGAAGACATAAAGATGGCCAACAGGTACATGAAAAGATGCTCAACAACACTAATGAGCAGGGAAATGTAAATCAAACCATAGTGAGATATCATTTCACATTTATTAGAATGGTTATTATCAAAAGAAATAACAAAATGGTTATTATCAAAAGAAATAACAAAATGTCATGAGGGTTCAGAGTAAAGGGAACCCTTGTGCATCTTTAGGGAGAATGTAAATTGGTTCAGCCACCATAGAAAACAGTATAGAAGTTCCTTAAAAAAATTAAAAAAAGAACTGTCATATGATCCAACAATTGCACTTTTGGATATTTATCCAAAGGAAATGAAAACACTAATTTAAAAAGATATTTGTGCCCCCATGCTCACTGTAGTATTATTTACAGTAGCCAAGGCATAGAAGCAACCTAAATGTCCACTAATAAATGAATAGATAAAAAATTGTAGCATATATACACAATGGAATATTATTTTGCCATAAAAAAGAGAAAAAATCCTGCTATTTTGAACAATATGTATGAACCTCAAGGGCATTATGCTGAGTGAAATAAGTCAAACAGAGAAAGAAAATTACAGTGTGATCTGACTTACATGTGGAATCTAAACAAACAAACAAACAAACAAACTCGTAGATACAGCAAAAAGATTGGTGGTACCCAGAGCCAAGGGATGGGGATTTGGTGAAGGTGGTCAAAAGATAAAAACCTCCAGTTATAACATACAGCATGGTGACTATAGTTAATAATATCTTAGATAGTTGAAAGTTGCTAAAAGAGTGGATCTTAAAAGGACCTATCACAAGAAGAAAAATTTGTGACTACATGTGGTTATGAATGTTAACAGACTTATTGTGATGATCATTTCATAATATATACAAATATCAAACCATTATGTTGTATATCTGAAACTAATATAATGTTATATGTCAGTTATGCCACAATTAAAAAAAAACCTTTTAAAACGAAAATTTCAGTTAGATTTCACTAGTGAATTCTACCAAACATTTAATAATAAAATAATATCAATTGTATGTAAACTTTTTCAGAAAATCAAAGAAGAGGGAACACTTCTCAGATAATTTTATGATAAGCTTTTACCTAATCAAAAACCAAATATGAGAAATGAATATTACAGACCAAAATCTCTTGTGAACCTAGATCTAAAAATCTCTAACAAATTTTAGCAAATCAAATCTAGCAGTATAAAAACTATCATGACTAAGTGAAGTTTTTCCCAGCAATGATCTAACATCAGAAAATCAAACAATGTCATTCAAGTTAAAAAAGAAAAATCATATGATCTTCTTAATAGCTTCTGAAAAAGAATTTTACACAATTCAACACCGATTCATGATTAAAACTTTCAGCAAAGTAGTAATTAAAAGGAACTTTCTCAATATGATAAAGTACAAGTATTATAAAAAAAAAAAAACCCAAACAACCTACATCTAATTTCATGTTAATGAAAGACTGAATGCTTTCTAAGAGTGGGAAAAGTTTATGGATGTCTGCTCTTATCACATCTATTCAACAGTCTAGTGGGAATCCTAGCTGGTGCAAGAAGACCAAACAAACAAACAAAAAAGCATACTGATTGAAAAGATGTGGCTATGTAGAAAATCTTCAGGAAGCTACAAAAAAGCTACTAATAAGTTTAACAAGGGCAAAAGATAAAAATTGAATTACATATGTGTAGACTGGTAACAAACAATTGGAAACTAAAAAAATACCATATCAATAGCATCAAAAATATGAAATACTCAGGGATAAAGTTAAGAAACTGCAAATGTTGCCGAAGAAAATTAAAGAACACCTAAATATATGAAGAGATATACTATATTCATGGACCAAAAGACTCAATATTGTTAAGATGTCAATTCTCCCTTAAATTGCTCTATGAATTCAACATAATCCAAAGAGAAATTCTAACAGATATTTTGTAGAAATTGACAAGCTTTTCCTAAAATTTATGTGAAAATGCAAAGGACCTGGAACAGGCAAAACAGTATTGAAAAAGAACAACTTTGAAGAATATAAACTACTTATTTCAGGACTTACTATAAAGCCACAGTAATCAAAACAATGTGGCATTGCTGTAAAGATAAGCATATAGATCAATAGAATCAAAAAGAAAATTTGGAAATACGCTGTCATGTATTTGGTGAATTGCTTTTTTTTTTTGACAAAGGTGCTAAGGCAATTCAATGGGGAAAATGATTATCTATTTAATATATGGTGCTAGAACAACTAAATATCTTAAGCCAAAAAAAAAAAAAAAAAAAAAAAAAGAATCTTGACATTTACCTGACACGATATACAAAATTTAACTTGAAAAGGAACATAGACCTAAATATAAGAGCTAACATTAGAAGCGTTCTTGAAAACATATGAGGAAATCTTTCTGACATTGAGTTAGCCAAAGATTTTTAAAAATAGACATTAAAGGTACAAAATATTTTATAAAAAACAAGTTAGATTTTCTTTAAAACTATTATTCTTCAAAAGGCTATAAAAAATAACAGTCAAACCTCAGTCTAAGAGAAAATATTTACAAAACATATATCTGATCAAGGAGTTGTATCCAGAATATATAAACAGCTAATCATTAGGGAAAAACAAGTTGCAATCACAAGATATAACTAACTTCATACCTACTAGAATACCTAAACTTAAGAAGATTGATAATACCCAGCATTTCTGAGGATGTGAAACAAGAGTAACTTCCATACTTTGTTGGTAGAAAACCAAAATAGCACAGCCACTTTGGAAAAATAGTTTGGCAATTTCTTATAAAGCTACCTTTCGACATAGCTATTGCATTCCTAGGTACTTATTCACAATTAATAAAAAAAAAAAAAAAAAAAAACCTACACAAACACTTGTTCTGGAGGACGGAACTTTTGAGAGTGATGTCTGTAAAGGGCACGATACTTGTAAGTTTTCCAATGGTAGAAAATTTTAATACTTTGTGGTGATAGGTACATAGTTACATACAATTTGTCAAAATTCCTTAAAATTAATACTTAAAATTGGTGAATTTTATTGTATGAAAATTACACATCAATAAAGCTAATGGAAATAGAAAATAAAAATATACGATTTACGAGAATTTACCAAAAAGTCACATACATTAAATACATCAAAGTGATTGTAGAGATGAAGAAGAGATATTAGGGTGCTTTGGAGATTAATGGGAATAAAGAAATACCAACAAAAGAGGAGCCTTACACAGATCAATGTTGGTAATGTGCTATAGACTGTAGAGCATGATTAATTCAACTTTTTACATCTGAGGTTAAGAGAAAGAAAAAGAAAAAGAAAAAAAGACAATTCCTACAGACAATTCCTAAGTAATTATGGCAAACATGTATAGATGCATAACCCAAAATCTATTCTGGCCTTCTCCTTTACTAACAAGATTTTAACTTTGTTCAAATAGTAATATGCTTGGATGAAAATACTCACCCTCCCAGGTAGAGGTGTCCATGTGACCTTCGTTGTTTTGGCCACTGTGACTTAAGTGTAATGCTTAATGGGGTGTCTACAAAAGCTTCTAAAAATTGTCAGACTCGGCTAATATATCTTTTGTCTTTTCACCGTCTGGAACATGGATGTGGAGATGAGATAGAGCAGCCATACAGTGATCGGAGGCAAAAAACCTGTGGATGAAAGCCACATATTAAGATGGTGAGTCTAAGAGAGAAGGGCCTGCCTGCAGCATTAATGACTTTATGAAGCTGCTATATACCAGCTTTATGTTAGATCTCTAGACTTCTTATTATGTGAGAAAATTCTACTTCCATTCGATTAAGCCACCATACTGGGGTTTCTGATATACACAAATGGATACAATTCTAATTGCTATAATAATTATAGCATTTCAAAAAATCAAGCTGATTCTTTTATTTTTTATTGAGATATAATTGACATATAACATTGTGTAAGTTTAAGGTGTACAACATGTTGATTTGACACACTCATATACTGCGATAGTAGTAGCATTAGCTAGCACCTCCATCACATAATTACCATTTCTTTGTCGTGGTGAAAACATTTAAGATTGAATCTCTTAGCAACTTTCAAGTATGTAATATGTTATTGTTAACTATAGTCACAAGACTGTGTATTAGGTCCCCAGAACTTATTCATTTTCTAACTGAAAGTTTGTACCCTTTGACCAACATTTCCCCAATTCCTTTACCTTCCAGCCCCTAGTAAACACTGTTCACCTCTCTGTATCTATGAATTCAGGTTTTTCAGATTCCACATATAAGTAGTATCATGCAGTATTTGCCTTTCTCTGTCTTTGTTCACTAAGTATAATGCCCTCATGCTCCATCCATGTTGTTACAAATGGCAGAATTTCCTCCTTCTTTTTTGCTGAATAATTTTTGACTTACTGTATAAACCACATTTTCTTTGTCCATTCATCTGTTGACAGGATTGTTTCCATAAGTTGGCTATTGTGAATAATGCTGCAATAAACATAGACATTCAGATAATATTTTGATATCTTGCTTTCATTTCCTTTAGATATATATCCAGAAGTGGAATTGCTGGATTATATAGTAGTTTTATTTTTAATTTTTGAAGAACCTGACATAGTGTTTTCTATAGTGGCTGAACCAGTTGATGTTCTCAACAACGATACACAAGGGCTCCCTTTCTCCGAAGCCTCGCCAACACTTGTTATTTCTTATCTTTTGATAATAGCCATTCTAACATGTGTGAGGTGATCTTTCGTTGTGGCTTTAACTTGCATTTCCAATATACCT
The DNA here is from genome assembly GCA_028627145.1 of Eidolon dupreanum. Classification (NCBI taxonomy): domain Eukaryota; kingdom Metazoa; phylum Chordata; class Mammalia; order Chiroptera; family Pteropodidae; genus Eidolon; species Eidolon dupreanum. The sequence continues at coordinate 77,246,060 of CM053503.1, read as the reverse complement.
GTTGGCCATCTGTATGTCTCCTTTGACAAATATCTATTCAGTTCCATTTCTTAATTGGATTTTTTTCCTAATGAGTTGTATGAGTTCTTTATAATTTTGGATATTAAGCCCTTATCAAATACATGGTGTGCAAAAATTTTCTCCCATTCCATAGGTTGCATTTTCCTTTTTGTACAATTGTTTTTTTTTGCTGTACAGAAGCCTTTTAGTTTGAGGTAGTTCTACTTGTTTATTTTTGCTTTTCTTGCTTGTGCTTTTGGAAGTTGATTCTTTAAAATAAAACATTAAAATTAAGGGATTAAAGGGATCATTTATGAGGGTTTTCTTTAAGATTTTGGATTGAGAGATAAAATACTTACATTAAGTCATTTATTTTTCCTCCTCCGCAACCCTCACAACAGACATTTATGTGTCACCTGCTCTGTGCCTAGCACCACACAAGATTCCTAATAAGAATACACAGTCTTAAGGAGGATACATACAAGTAAACAGATAAATTACAGTACAACAAAGTGAAAGCCTTATATAGATAAGGAATTTGTCAACAAGAAAAATTGAACCCATTCCAGGCATAGAGCTCAGATTTTTGCAGATTTTTTTTCAGAACTTAAACAATGGTGCCTAAGCTTTTCTTTCTGCCATTGATATGCAAATTATTTCCTCTGAACTTTTATTAACTTAAGAACAATTGCATACACCCAACTTCTGATTTTACTTGTCAACAAAGAAAATTGATATTTCATGAAAAATTAAAATCTACAGGAATTCCCAGATCACATTGAAAGCAATAATGTCAACCTAATCTACCTATTGTTTTATCAGAACCACTGTAGCAAAACAGGTTGTAGTTCTTTGCCCACTTTCTGGTAGAGGTATTGAGTTGTGAAAAGGCCAATTTTTAGTCATTCAGAGGGAAAGGGAAACAAGCAGCCTGAACAATCCGACACTATATATATATATATTAGTGCCAGAATAAGTAAATAAGGAGCACCTCTCAATATATGCAATAGATTAGCTCAACTATAGGTTCAAAAATAAAAAATTGCTGATATTTAACCATTGCTAACCTGTAAAAAAGTGGCTACTTCTTATAGTTTAAACTGTCAGGCAAAAACAGAAATATCAAAAATAGAGAGAAAAAGAGGGCTAGATAAAACTTGCAGAAATCCTGCATTCTACTTTCTAGGGTTCATTTAGCCTGCCATAGTTTGGTCAATTAGCAGATAGTGTTGAAATTAAATTCTAGGCCTAAGATGGAGCTGCGCCTGCCTGGGCTGCAGTGTCAGCAAAACAGAACTTAGATAGCTTTTTTGTCTTTATAAATGTTCTGCTTGACAAAAACACAGTATATCTGGTCAGCCAAACCCCAAACATCAAGAAAACTCTAAGCTCTATACTTGTTTCCTTCTTTCTTATCATTTTCTATTTTTCTCTTCCTTGTTTCTTTTTTACATCCTATTGTTACTGTTGGGGTAATCTAAAATCTGTTGTTGCTCTGGTAGTACTGAGGCAGTCCTGAGTTCTCACCAATGCAGTAAAGAATTACAGATCAGAGAGATTTAGAAAAAGTAAGATTTATTAAAGTACATTTTAAGGGAGAAACGAGTTATGATAAAGAGGACTGTAGCTTCGTAGAAGTAGGGAGGTCTGTGTATTATATTAGAGCCGTGATGGGAGGTTAGGGGGGTTATGCTAGATGATTGGCATGTGAAGTCATTTTGATCAACATTTGGCTATTATATAATCCTTTGCATACTGTGCATGCAGTTACCCAGAATTCAGTCTGTTATAATTAGATTCATAAACTTCCAGGCATATGCATGATGTTATAATGCTGATATAACAGGGCTAAGGTTACAGAGAGGTTAGGGTAGTCCTAATTGCACAAGTGCTTGTGGCCAGACCAAACCAGCCACTATTTTATGGTTTTTTATTTCTTTGTGCCTTGGGATATAGGGGTAATTTCTAACCATAAAGTGGTGGTTCCAGGGACGTCTTAAGAGAGGTCTTTGGGAGGGGCCTTCATTGCCCAGTCATTCATATCTACCTAACTACCTAACACTATAAAAGCTTCCTGCCTTTCACCTCATTTTGCAATTCTCTCAACTCGGGAACGTAGACTCTCCAAAAAGTGTCTAATAAAGTTTGTTTGTATCAACTAAATTGTCTTCATTAATCATTTTAACAATGGTGTCAAAGAAGACAGCATCATGGGTTGGCTGTGGAATGATACAGGGACAAGAAGCACCAGTCCTACCATATGTAGCTTTTCTGAATTGCTTTTGTTCAATCATGAAATTCCAGTGTTGGAAAGGGACTTGAAGGCTGTTTAGTCTCAGACAGTAAATACAGAAGAAGAGATAATTTTTCTGATATAGAAGTTCTGTAATAAATGAAGTAACAAAGTTAACGATCACTGACCCTCCTAAAACAATGAAACCAAAGAGCAATCCTTTTTGACTGTAAAATGGCTTCTCTTAATGGAGGAAAAATTGAGTTAATGGATGTAGAACTAGACTTATTCTCTCTTTTGTTGAAGCTACAAAACTGCTGTAAAAATAATTATTTTATATTTTAGGTAGCCCTATAGTTTATAAAGCTCTTTCAAGTAGTAATAATTGTGTTTTACATTTGTGGGAAGACTTATAGTTTACAAAGGCCTTCCACTGACAAGATTTTATTTGATCTTCTCAAAAATTCTGTGAAATGAATAAGACAGGTATTATCATTTCCATTTAAAAAAGCATTTTATTTTAAAATAATTCATTCTTAAAGATAAGTCATCAATAATACAAGGATTCTCAGATTCTCCACGTGTTAACATTTTACCACATTTGCTTTATATCTATCTATTTTTTGGTCTAAAATGTCTTTTTTATTTTTGAACTGCTTGTAAGTTGCAGCCCTTTACCTTTAAATACTTCAGCATATATATTTTTAAAACTAGATAAATTATTTTATATAACCATCACATAATTTTCAATATCAGGGAATTAACACCAGTATAATACTATTAGCTAATTTGCAGATGGTGTTCAAATTTTGACAATTTTTCTAATACTATCATTGCTAGAAAAAGAAAATTCCAAATCATAGATTGCATTCAGTTTTCATGTCTCCTTAGTCATTTTTGACGAGTATAGGCCAGTTATTTTGTAGAACATTCTCAGTCTGAGCTTTTCTGATGTTTTATTTCCATTTTTTAAGTGAGAAAAATAACATTCAAAGTTGAAAAATGGACAATAAATGGCAGAGGTAAGACTCAAATATGAGTCTTCCGACTTCAGTATAATTACCCTCCAAAATAATAATTTAATTCATTTATACATATGTATAGCTTACTTTTACAAATATTATAACAATCTATTATAAAAATTAATAAACAAAAACCTCATTCAAAATGAAGTCAAGAGGCCAGAAGGGAGAGCACTCATGCCCTCCATCAATCTCAGACAGCAATAAGTGGAACCCTTTTTATAACAGCCAAGTCCACAAAAGAACAATCCTCTCCTTTGTTTCTCTGGATTTGTGTGTGGTTCACAATTAGACCACATGTCCCAAACTGCAATTCTTTATTATTCTCAAATAAACCCATTTTGCTGGAGAATATCTGGTTATTTGTTTATGGTTAACATCATTTAGTGGCTAGTATGGAGATCCAGGGAAGACCACCCACATAGCCAAATGAGCTCACTGCTTCCTTGCCCACCCTGTAGTTTGAGTTTTCTCCTGGATCTGAGCTTCCACTGTCTTTGTGTTTTGAAGATCTCAAAGCTCTATTTGGGATCTAATTTAAAGCTTTGTTCTTTTCTGGTTAAGTCCTTGTTTGTCTGTGAGTACTCCTTCAGGATCAGGATGTTCTCACAGGAACTGTGCTGGTATCTGGCCTGCAGTCTGTTTAAATCTTTGCTCTTAAAAAATAAAAAAAAAGCCTCTGAAAAATAGAATCCCAATTGTCTAAATACTTTGAGGGCGCTCCACTCCAACCCAACAGAAACCCCAGCAGATTTTATGTTTAAAAACTGTGGTCTCTCCTCATGCACATTTCTATCTAAATGGACCAACTTAACCAAAATTAATTTAGAATACTAATGGCCATTATGGAAATTTTTGAAATTCTCAAACTTATTTTTAAAAAAATTAAATTGGACAACCATAGCTCTAAAATTGGCAAACTGAATGAAATGCCTATTTCAATTGGTAATTTGAGGCTCCAAATGTTACCCGCAGTCTAAAATTGCCTCTTTGCAAAATAAAAATTTAAGATTATCTGAGACAAATGAATGATCAAAGAAAGACAAAATGGTTCCCAAAGTCTTGTGCTCCTCTCTCCAAACTTCCTTGTCTCAGGTTCCACCTATAGTGCCATTTTCTTTTCCCTCTGAATCTACTAGTACCTGTACCTTTAAAATTAAGCCTTCTAAGGATCCTAATAAACCCCAAGTTTCTCATGTTCCCTAGACTAAGGCCAATTGTGATCCATAGTTAAAGAATTTCCGAAAGTAACCAAGGAACTCCATAGGTTTGCTGAAGAATTTAACATAGTTACTCAAACTTTCCAAGCTGGTTTCTCAGATTTACATCAGTTAGTCCACATGCTTGTTGGTGAAGGTCAAGCCAAACACTGGATGAAACTTGCGTGATGGGAACATACTGAAAGGGATTTAGAAAAACAAACCCCTAACTTCTGGTAAAATGCTAGAAGACCGGCTGGTGACCTCCAATGAGCAATTATAGTAGCTTTCCCAAAGTCTGTTGATTGGAACAAAATCCAGCCTTGCTCTCAAAAGTTTGATGAACCTGTTCATGACTATTATCATCAACTTCAGGTTGTTTTCAAAGAAAATTCTGATCTGTCTTCAAATTTTTTATTTTACTCGGGCAGCTTTTAACTCTATGTTTATTAATGGCTGAACTGAGACTTTTTTTTTAGTTAAAAGGACCAGGATGGAACGGGAGACACTGTTCACTGTGGATTTGGTCAATTTGGCAAATCAACTTGTTCACACCCTAAATGAGTAACATAAAATAAAAAAAAATGCTGAAATTCTTAATTTTCAATTCTGGTGGGTGAAGGTACCTATATAATACCAACAACCTCCCAGTTTCTGCTATTATTGTGGAAAACCAGAACATTGGAAAAGAGATTGTCACAAATTTAAGAACTTTAGGTGCCTTCAGCCTTCTAATCAGCCCTTCCAATATCCTGATTCCCAATGATGGGGCTCCGAAGAACTACAAGAGCTCTTCCCAATCTTCCCTCTTAATAGGTTCTAAATTAGGAATGAACACAGGAGTCATACTCTAAGTGTTCAGCCTCACTACTATAAAGCAGCCCTGGCCTCAGAGTACTAAAACAGTTCAAATAGGGGGATCTCTAATAAACCTCAACAGGTTTCTATCTCCGAACCTATCTCTTTTTATTTGGGCCTTTTGAGAGATAGTCACCCTTTTCTCCTTAGTTTCTCTGCTCCTATTCATTTATGAGGCCAAGACTTCTCAGAGAAGTATTGTGCCAGAATTTCTTTCTCCTAAAAGGGGGAAATAATTCTAGAATTTGACAACAGCCATCGAAATAGCCAATCAGGTGAATTAAATGACCCTTTGACATCTTTTATTTGCTTCTTTTCCAATGACACTGTAGCTGAATCTGGGAGCATTGATCATTTGTCCTTATTGGAGCTACTGTCTTCTCTATGGGCAAAATCTTCAACTGATATTGGCAGAATCCACGGTGCACCTCCTGTCAAGATTCAAATAGAGCCCTCAACCCTCCCCCTCAGAATCAATCAATCAATCAATCAATCAATAATAGAAGATTACAAGACTCAAGGCCTCATTTTCCATTGTGTTAGTCCCTGTAACACTCTTATTTTACCTGTCAGAGAACCTATGGGTGGAGGTTTGTGCAGGACCTCTGAGCAGTAAACAATATTGTTGTCCCTCAATACCCTGTTGTCCTCAAGCCTTGAACACTGTTAGCATCTATCCCAACTGAATGTAAATTCTTTACTACAATTGACTCATGCTGTGCATTCTTTAGCATTCCAGTTGATGAAGTTAGCCAATACTTTTTTGCCTTCACTTGAGAAGGAAAACAATTCGCCTGGATAGTAATGCTTCAGTGTTCTACTAAGAGCCCTTCTTATTTCTCACAATTCTAAAGGCTGATCTGGGTGATATAAAGGTCCCTAGGGGTTTTACTTTGTTGCAATATGTGGATAACTTGCTTTGCTATTCCTTCCAAGTTCCCTGATGGGAAGACAGCATCCACATGCTAAAGCTTTTAGCCTTTAAGTGTCCTAAGTTTTCCAAAACCCAAATCTAAGCATCAGCTGCAAGGTTTTCTCAGTCTAGTTGGTTATTGCCAAAATTGGACCCAAAACCTTTCTCTCATGGCCAAACCTCTGTGTGTTTTACTAAAGAACAACAATGATGATCCAATTTTATGGGAAGAACAGGACAACATGGCCTATATAGCCTTAAAGAAAGATTTAATAAATCCACGTAACCTTGGGCATCCTAACCATCAGATTCCATTGTTCTCTTTTGTAAATGGAAAGGAAATACTCTCAGGGTTCTCACTCCCAAAACATAGGACCCATTATCGACCCATAGGATAGTATAGCCAGCAACTGGATGCTGCAGCATGAAGATATCCCCCTTGCCTTAGAGCCATTACTACTGTTAGGTAGTTAGATAGACACAAGTGTTGGGGGAACAAAGGAATGAAGACACAGCCCAGAGACCACCCAAAGAACACTCATTTTGTAGTTAAAGAATCACTCATGCATCCTGAGAGACAAAGGACTGGAGGGCCATAAACCAATGGCTGGTTTAGTCCGACCATAGATGCTTGCGCAGAAAATACTACTCTAACCTGCTCGTAACCTCAGCTTTTTACACCATCATTATACTATCATGCCTATACTCGGAAGTTCATCAATCTAATTACAATGGACTGAATTCTGGGTAGCCACATGTTCAGTAGGCAGGCTGTTATATGACAACCAAATATCAATCAAAATGACCTCATGTGCCAATTACCTAGGGACACCTTTATAACCCCCACCATAGCTCTAACATAATACAGACCTTCCCACTTCTGGGTTGTTACAGCCCTCTTGGCTGAAAGCCCACTCCTTTGAAGTGTACTCTATCTTTTATCTTTTCACCTTCCAAATTCCACAGGGCTGCAGACTTCCTTAGTATGGGCCATCTCCTTCTAAAATATACTTTTAATAAATCTTACTTCTTCTAAATCTCACTGAGCTGGAATTATCTCTGCATCAGTGAAAAGAATTGAGAATCCCCAGTGTTACCAGGGCAACACTGAGATTGGATCACCTCAAAAGGTAACACTGCCACTGCCTTTTTGGTTAAGGCCACTGAGGAAATCATTGTGGGATCCCCTTTAACTATCTTTGTACCCCATGCAGTAGAAGCCCTCCTGAATTCTTATCACATTTTTCAGTCAGGTACCTCACCCCCTATGAAGTCCTTTTAACTCCTCCTCACATAACTCTTTTACATTGTGATTACCTTAACCTTACTGCTCTTCTCCCCTCCACTACCAGCAAAGTTAAGCCCTCAAGACTGCTTAACACTAATGGATCACCTTCTGACACCTGGTGATCATCTGCAGGAAGCTCCTGTGAGTGATGCTGATTTTTCTTGATTCACTGATGGTTTTTATTTAAAAGGTGACCAAGGCAAACATTGTGCTAGATATACAATATAAAACAGCACCTTTGCCTTTGGCTACTACGGTCCAACAAGTCAAATTGTATGTGCTCATACATGCCTGCATCCTAGACAAGGGCAAAACTGCCAACATTTATAACTGATAGTAGATAAGCTTTTGTAGTAGCTCATGATTTTAGAATATTGTGGAAGCAATGTGGCTTCCCTACTTCCAGTGGAAATAAAATTAAAAATGGGCCATATGCTCAGGAATTATTCGATGCTGTACTTTTATCTGCTACTTTAGCTATTATTAAGATTTCAGGGCATTCTAAACTTGACTTTCTGGAAGCTAAAGGCTATCACTTTGCTGACACTTTTGCAAGGAAAGCTGCTCTTAAGGGAACTGAGAGCTGTGAAGCCTCTGTCATGATCCAAAGGGATATTTTCCCAAATGACAACTGAGATAGAAAAGACCTCAGAGAAGGAAAAACAAGATTCTAAATCCAACAATTATTTGTTTGATAAAAAAAAAAGCTCTGGAGAGAAAAAAAAATGGCATAGATGGTAGAGGCTCTGTTCATCCCTCTGGCGACCAAATCAAAGTTGTGATGGAAAAAAGGAGCAGCAGCAAGGAAAAATCGCCTGGGATCTAGATTAATAAGCCATTAACTAGGGAGAAATCCAAGAAATTCCCTTGTAATGGCAGAAGGTGGAACAGGACGAGGACATGGGGCAACCCAGTCTTGAGCAGCGGAGTGAGACAGAGGATGCGCAGTGGCAGAAGCCTCTAAAATAGGCGGTGTCTGTGAGAGGATTTTCATGGTGATGGACCTGCTCACTTTGAGCACCAGTGCCAGTTCGGCTGTGTGCAGGGGGCACCAGGGACTTACAGGGAGACATTGCTGGAGTGAGGCTCCAAGCAAGTCTCGCTCTGTACAGAAGTGCCAGTGATATCCATTGTTCCCTCTTGAGCCTTCCTCATTACCAGCGCGCCGGACACAGAACTGCCATAGCCGTGACATCATCAAACAGGATAACAGAGGTTGCTCTGCCCAGAGGATTCCCTGAAACTGCTCTCCACCAACTCATGGCCCCACCCAAGCCACATCCAGGTATATCCTCAGTGGGTCAGGTGCCCCTTGCTGAGCAGCGCCTAGACTCACACTGGAGGCAGCAGGCCTCGGTTTCTGGTGTGGCCTTTCGAGGCAACTATAAGCATAGCATCTGTAGATTGCTTGCTGAATCTAAATAGGTGGCCCCTAAGGGGTACAGGCTTGGGCTAAATTTGGCCTGCAGCCGAACCCCTCTCAGGACTGTGCCACTGGACACCTACTTCACAAATCCACACTAATAAGATTGGCAGACTTAGGAGCTTTGCTTAGTACATAGAAACAGACATGGAAAAGCAGCCAAAATGAGAAAGACAAAGAAGCAGAAGCCAGATGAGAGAACAGAACAGAGATCTAGATATAATGGAGTCAAGTAATCTAACAGATGCAGAGTTCATCTTTATAACTGGTTATAAAGATGTTCAATAAATTGTTAGGAAGTGTAGATAAATTTACTGAGAACTTCAACAAAGAGATAAAAAAAACATAAAAATGGAAATAGGAATTATAAAAGGGAACCAGTCTGAAATGAAGAACAAATTATCTGAGATGAGAAGTATATTAAGTGGAATAAACAAAGGAATAAATAAAGTGAATAAAGAAAAGGATCAAAGTGACCTATCCAGAGGATGAGAAAGCCAAGGACGCTCAATCAGAATCGCAAGAGATAAGATGCCAAGACTATAAAAATAATTTAAGGAGCATATGGGACACTATTAAGGGCCAAAATATCTGTCTGATCAGTGTAACTGAAGAAAATCAAGATGTTGAACAGCTGTTTGAAGAAATAATGATGGAAAACTTTTCTAACTTCGTGAAGGAAATGGATAGAAACCCCCAGGAAGCTCAGAGAATCCCAGAAAACAGGGATCCAAAGAGGCCCACACCAAGACACATCATAATTAAAATGCTAAAGTTTAAATACAAAGAAAGAATATTAAAAGCAGCAAGAGAAAAGCAGCTAGTTACCTACAAGGGAGCTCCCATAAGACTGGCAGCTGATTTCTCAAGAGAAACTTTGCAGGACAGAAAGACTTGGCACAAAATATTCAAAGTGTTGAAAACTCAGGACCTACAAACAAGATTACTTTATCCAGCAAAACTATCATTTAGAGTCGAAGGACAAATAAAGAGCTTCCCAGCAAGCCAATATTATAGGACATGTTGAAGGGACCTCTTTAAGAAGAAAAAACATATATCAAAAACATAAATAAAGAATGGCAATAACTACATATCTATCAACAAGTACCTCAAATGGAAAGAATTAAGTACTCCAAATAAAAGAGAGTGGATGAATGGAAAGAAAAACAAGACTCTTATATGTTGCCTCTAAGAGACTCACTTCAGATTAAAAGACACATACAGGCTAAAAGGAAGGGGATGGAAAAAGATTTTGCTTTGATGGACCTAGAAGATACTTAAGTCAGACAGAGAAAGATAAACACTATATGATTTCACTTATATGTAGAATTTAAGGAATAAAAAGAAGAAACTAATCAAAAACAGACTCAAATATAGTGGACAATTTGGTGATGGACAGAGGGGAGGGAGGTTTAGGGGGCTGGGAGAATGGTTTCAAGGGTTAAAGAAGTACAAATTAGAAGCTAATGAATAGTATGGGAGATGGGGAGCACGGCGTAGGGAATCCACTTAACATGAATATGTTGGCTAGGTGGAGGGTCAGAGGAGGGTGGAAGCAACTAGGGGATCATTTTATGAGCTGTATTGATGTCTAACCAATGTACTGTATACTTGAAACTAATTGAAATACATAAATTTTAAAAAAAAGAAAGAAAGTTCTGGTTGAGACCTAATAACCTCCCAGTTTTATTGTAGACTCTAAAATTCTCTTTCTAACTACTGTACATGCATTAAACTGTTGGTCTATTAACAAAAATGATAGCATTCATGGATCAATATTGGTAGGGAAATATTAATAAGGCCTACCTCACTTCTCCCACTTGTCCAAATTACAACCCAGGGAAGCCTATTTGAATTGCTCCCAAACATTTAAAATGGCTTAATGGATCATTCAAAATCTAGCAAGTGGGTTTCATACAGCTTCCCTGTCTCATGGATACAAATATGTTTTATTCATGATCTGTAAGTTTTCTCGCTGGAATGAAGCTTTCCCTTGGAGGCAGACGACTTCTTCTTCTTCTTCTTCTTCTTCTTCTTCTTCTTCTTCTTCTTCTTCTTCTTCTTCTTCTTCTTCTTCTTCTTCTTCTTCTTCT